>JAWPHD010001553.1:0-311319 GCA_037043455.1 Cyrtodaria siliqua | reverse complement strand
TCAATAACATATTACAGTTTACTTCAGAGCTGCCCCAGCGGGGAATGGAAGGGTATATAGGAATCCAGGAACCCGCTCTACACTAATTGACTATAGATCTCTTTTATAGATGGTTATCGTGCTCATAAGTCTAGATCGTTCGTACATGGTGACTGCCGATTTAATGTCCCGATCCAACAGATGAGGCTAAAGAAAAAGTCTCCTGCCCAACACAACACCGATGAGACTATCGCGGTGAGGATCCAGTGAGGCTAAAGGAAAGTCTCTCCTGCCCAACACACCGATGATACTATGTGGTACCAGTGAGGCTAAGGAAAGTCTCCTTCCCAACACACCGATGATGACTATGTGGTAGTCAGCAGTGACACCTGATGATACTATGTGGTACCAGTGACACCGGATGATACTATGTGGTGACCAGTGACGCCGATGATACTATGTGGTACAGTGAGGCTAAGGAGTCTCCTGCCCCACACACCGATGATACTACTATGTGAGCTACCACAGTGACAACTGATGATACTATGTGGTACCAGTGACAACCAATGATACTATGTGGTACCAGTGACACCGATACTCTATGTGGTACCAGTGACACCGATGATACTATGTGTACAGTGACACCAATGAACTATGTGGTACCAGTGACACCGATGATACTATGGTGGTACCAATGACCGACCGATGATACTATGTGGCTACCAGTGACACCGCGATGGATTACTATGTGGTACCAGTGACACCGAGTGATAATATGTGGTACCAGTGAGATTTACACCTGGGGCCTCTGCTAATTTACTTGAGTAAGAGATAGGTGTTTTCCTTACTATTTGAGACAATTAACTCTATGTTACATGAGACGTCATGAGACGTCACGTTGACATCGCCTTAATCTGGCGTTAAATCTTATAGTCACTGTTACTTAATGTCTTTATGCCTGAACTAATTAAGTGCATACGGGGGAAAAATAACCCATCACATAGGTTTATCCAAGAGAAAAAAACAAACAATACCGGCTCACATGGATGCATAAGACGAATTCGATATAATCTTTTCCTGAGGCCCCTCCATATGATTGGTTACAATAGTAAGGCTTATATAGTTCCTGGCAGTTTCATTATTGACAGAGTACGCATTTGGCTCAAGGCATGTTAGCATACTTAGGATGCAAAATTTTGCATACTCTCTTTACGTTAAATACAGTTCTGAACTTTCTCTTCAATTTTTCAAAGAGGAACTCGCAACATTATGAATTTCTTGTTACTACAACGTGTACTGTGATTACAAACGAGTCTACAAACCATTTTGGGGATTTCCGTGGAATATATTATATGGAATTAAGTGCGCAGTATATATCTATACTACTTATAGCGGAAATTCCCATGTCGCGTGTTCTTTATTCCTTTCAGTAATAGTATGCTACTATATTCCCAATGTGGCAGCACTAAAAGTTGAGCACCTGATCAGAGCTCACTGCTACAAGTAGCCATCCTGGTGATGACTGAATAGATTGTTCAAATTAGTCCTTAACAGCCGATAGCTACATACATCTCATCATACTGAGAATACATACCATATGTTCCCCAATACAGAGTGCCTCCTCTAATAATAGCCCCCGCACACTACCCCACTCCCACCCTCGCCACACACCCCACTCCCCACTCCCCACCACACACACCCCTCTCCCGCCACACACCTACACCCCCCACTCATCATCCGCCACACCGCCAAGCACCACACCGCCACACTACATATTTTGACAGATCTTATATAGTTTTCTTCAGAGAAACAACACTTGCCAGTAGCCACTGACATAGTCTTGCGTCTAGCTTTTGGATTTGTAATGCCCCCGGGGGGCATTTAAACTGGGTTTTCTTTCGCTTCGATTTGTTGTTATCAAAATAATTATAATGACAATAGAAACCTAAATAATATAGCAGAAATAGACTGTCATAAATAATGCCAGTTTTGCTCAAACTCAGTCCCTGGTAAAATTGGCAAAGAAATCACTTGCGAAATAATCTTCTCATTTTAAAATATAAACAATTTTAGCTAATCCACAAATCAAGATTACTGAAATTAAAAGTTTGTAACCAAATCCAACCATAGTTCAAGTAATTGTGATATGTTAATTATTACCTCAATGCATATAAAACAATAGCTAAGGTGAGATCCCTTCAACAGATAATAAAAACAGATCAACGATTTAAAAGAAAAATATATATTTTTTAAAGACGAAAAACAATAAGTTCTAATATAGCTAGTTCTTTTTTAAACGAGAATGCTTACTAGCTAATACAGCATGCTTTATCGACAAACAGATACTAGTAAACTAAAATCAAGATTTTTTCTGTAACGGATCCAATACATTGTACTTTTATTCTGAATTATTTTTGGAAGTTTAGACATTGTCTGCTGATATCTGACTAAAAATTTTTATTACCTGTATGTCATAATTGGTAGTATTTTGGGAAGATATTATTATGGATTGAGTTTTCTCAAATCAAACCAAAACAGCATGGTCTACAAGAAGACAGAAATAAACTGAGAATCGATAGTTTTCATTTAACAAGAGACTGTCACAGTAAGAGATGTCACAGTAAGAGATGTCACAGTAAGAGTTGTCACGAGTAAGAGTTGTCACAACAAGAGATGTCCACAGTAAGAGTAGAGTTGTCACAACAAGAGATGTCACTCAGTAAGAGATGTCACAGTAAAAGATGTCACAGTAAGAGATGTCACAGTAAGAGATGTCGCAGTAAGAGTTGTCACAGTAGAGAGATGTCACAGTAAGAGATGTCACAGTAAGTGACAAATGCACCCAAATAAGTTTTTTAACCTTTGACTCTCGCAAGTTTGACCTTGACCTTTTAGACCTTTGCATGCGACACTATCTTCTTCATTGTGGTTATGCATTTTCTGTGAAGTTTCATGCAATTCCGTTACGTACATTCAAGAGTTTATAATCGGCTGAAACAGGATAGATGAACGGATCGAACACAACAGAGCAGTGTGATTACTGTAACATGCCGTCCTTCGGAGAGGCATAAGAAAAATAACTGTAGATGTATAATTATATAATATTTACTGTTGATTATAGTGATTATATTATACCTTGTATTTCCCATAATGCAATTTTCTCCATTGCTGCAATTCCTGGAGTGATCAGGAAAACTTGACATTATCTGAACTTTGCATGTTTTTTCCTTATTATGAGTAACCTCATGTATTAACTCATTCTATAAGTTTATAAAGAAGACAAATTACAATTTAACATCTTTTTTTTTTTTTAAGTACATTCTATAGCCATCATTATTCTGTCAGAGGAACTCCCGCTGTTGTGTTACATCGTCTAATGTCATCAGAACTGCTTTTATTACACACAATTCATCACACCGACAGATTTCTTAAAAATTGAAATAAATCTGTCACTGTTAGGTCTTTCTATGAATGATCAACTGCCTGCAAATAAAAAGCTTTTACTATTTTTACAGATAGAAATGTATTATTTTATACTGTATCATGTCATAAACCGTCATGCAGACTTCTCATTAATGAGGTGGAATATTACTTTATACATCGACCGCTCTTTCACTATTCGTTATTCACATTTACAAGTTTAATGGCCATTACCGTCAGAAGTATAAGTTATTGTCGTTTTCCTGATCACTTCAGGAAATGCAACGTAAACAAATTGCATTATGAGAAATCATGATATTGCTTGTTTGACACCACACAGGCCATCTTGAATAACTAGTTTTAAGCGCCCGAGTCCGCAACTATCGCAGTCACTTATACATCCAGGACAAAGTCAAGACCTGCAACAGCATGTTCAACATAATGCACGAGCCACTAAAAACAGTTTTGTGATTCTTGGTTTCAAGAAAGTCATTGCTCATTGAGAGATATAATCTGTCGCATCTGTTCTAGAACTCTAGTTCAAGAACAGTTCTTGAGATTCTCAGCAGGGGATGCTATATATGGCTAATATTCTCGCTCATTCAGTATATTTTCCATTCAGATCGTTTTGAAAATAAAAATATAAAATTATGACAATTTCCACACTCCTATTGGTTTCACTAACTTTTTCTCTGTACCTACGAGCTAATATATTTTTGTCTTAAATCTTGAAAACCGATTTTTCTGTTCCGTAGAAGGACACAATCATGGCAAGCTTGAAGAGTATTAGCAAGCATTAAGAACTATAGCACCTCGATTTAGTAATCTAGAAAAAATCTCTGGGTAAGATGCCTAATTTTGAAGTAATGATTTATTATTCTACCTCACATTAGACACAACATTTAATTAGTAAATATATATAAAAAAATATACCTTGAGCTCTTGAGTATACATACTTATTATGTACATTTATATCGGTGAAAAGATATGGGGATTCTCTCGACTGGTAGACGTGCTTCTTGTTTTTCACTCACTCGCATACGCTCGTTCGTGAAAAGAGACCACACGTCTACCATCTCGTGAAGCGATTTCCCTATAATCGAGATCCCAGCAGTTAAATAATCTCTAATCTAACTCTTAGCCTGACTAAGGGCAACTACAATAGCCTTTGCGACCATTGTAAACGCAGTATCAGCCTGCAAGTAAGTCACAGGCTGATCAGGTTTAGACAATCTCTGGCTGCTCATCAGTCATTTCCGCACAAAACATACCTCTTTGCAACATAAATTATTAGGAATGGTTTAAACTTTAAATAAAGGACAGTCCATTATACATTCATAGCGGGCTGAGCGTTAATGATGATTTTAAACGCTGCATGTTGCGTAGAAAAAATAAGGACGTGATACGCAGCGACTTTTTTCGAAAACAATTATCATGCAAGTTATCGCTTCAATGTACATGTTTGTTTACAGAATTTTCTTTTTTTCAGGAGTCTTGTCTAAGATAATTCGACAGTGCCGATCCAAAACCCTGTGATTGCAAAATGACAACTATTCACGAGACGATAGAAGAACGTATTTACTCTACTACTAAGAAGGCCGACTCCTGTGGAACAAAGATCTTTAGAACTAATTTTAAATCGCGTTTTATGTCCATCAGAACTTCAGAGCATTAAATTTGGTTAAATGGCTGAAAATGGACTTACAGGTGTTTCGCTCTTACTAAATGGTGCACATACGGGGTTTAGACTCGGCGTTTGCAGTTACGGGTGTGTAAGCAACTTGCATAATGTTCAAAAGCCACCGTATTCGGCTTTTTTCTAATTTACTGGAATGTTATTTTAATAATGTTATTTCTTTTTCACCTTTTATGTAGTTAGCCATAATGTGTTATCATAATGTATAGCATTAATATACAAGTGAATGGAGTTGCTATAGCAACCACAATTTTTGAGGTTGGCAGATGGACGTTGAAAGAGTCAAGACAGTGAACACAAGGTCATCACTACATTTTGTGTAGTTTGTACTATAACAAAATAATAGAATTCTAAAAGAAATTGAAACTTTTATTTAACTAGTAACACAAGTGGTTAACAGAGCAACACAGTATTGAATTTCTTATTTTCCTATGCGGCATTATGAAACACAATGCATGTATCTTGTTAGGTAAGTCCGCAATGACGAATGAACACAACAAACAGCTCTTATCATAACAACGTTTTAAACTAAGTTATTTGCAACACAAGCGTCATTAAGCATTAATTTTATAATCATATCAGAAAAGGGTTACCTTAATACTTCAGCTATTTAAAAAGATGTTGAGATATATACATGTAATTTTGTACGTTAGTTTGAATGTGACATACTATTGTGAAAATCATTTAAGATAATTTCTTCAAAGTATTTCAAATGAACAAACCATTGCTACCAAAAAGTACCTGATGATAAAATAATCTATTGATATAATATTTCAAAATATAAGTCATTAATATTTCATGCAATGTCGCACTTCCCGTGTTAACATCGAAACTGTAATATAACATTTTTTTCAACTGAATAATAGGAGTAACTTCTTTAGCAGAATAATTATCATCATGGAGTAACAAACTTTAATCATCCACAACGAAAAATCAAGGAGAAATATTATGCTTACATGTAGTAAGAAATATATGTCATACACCAGTGAAAAACATAATTCATGTTATTGTACAGTCATCCAAAGTAACACGAATAATTGACTGGCATTTTGTATAACATTGCTACACCATCACGGCGACAAAATGAATTATCTATAGCAATTCAAAGACAATTGAATATATACAAAGGATTATTATTTCTTATACAAAGAACAGTATACATTCACACAAAAGTCCTGGTATCAAAACCAAACAAGCATTGTACATCATATAAGCCCTTTTAATGCTTTAACATGACAATTTCAAGTCAAGTAGATCTAATCTATTCCTAAGAATGAGTTAAATTGTCATAAAACGAGTGGTAGTCTTTGGGAATCACTTTGTTTGATCCGTTGCAAATGTTCATATTTTGATTTCTTGATTGGCAGCGGTGTTTTTCTTAATTGTGGGACGTTGTCTGATGTAACATTACCAGATGGTTTGTGTGGTTTTGCGAATAGATTCATAATCCAATCCATCGTAACCAGTTTTGTACTGGTTGTTCCATCTGGTAAATATTGTAACTGCCTAATATCAGCTACAACTGCAGATCCATGCCTACTCCGGGCCTAATCGATGTGTACTGTGTAATTATGGAATAGTCCTTAAAGAATGTATGGTCACAGTACTTTACTGTGTATGGCTGTTTTTGGCGTGTACATTTCATGACTTCAACATACTGAGAGGGAGCATATATGTCTTTATTCTTCAACTTTGTCTCGACGTGGGCATGAACAGAGTCACACTCCATCTGAGTGTGACCCCGTTCAAGATACTTCTGTTCTATTGTTATATACTATGTTTGTGGCAAATACGCTGAGTGCGTTTGCTAAAGTGAAACTGCGATTCTGGTACCCACATCTGTCGCGTTTGCTAAAGTCACACTGCGATTCTGGTACCCACATCCGTCACTGTATATAATAACCCTATCAATTTCTGTAAGGGCTAAACCCTCCAAATAGTCGATGATGCATGAGGCAAATGTTGTTGCTGTAAAATCAGTTGCTGTTTCTGTCCAGAAACTAACATGTACAATCCTTACTCTTACAATGTCAAAGAAGGTAAAATTGTGACAGCATAGTTTGTTTTTATAATACATACAGCTAGCTTCAAGTTTGTTAGCTCTGCTTGAGATTTATCATTGGCCTTTGACTGGTAGCCTCATCCTTACGATTCACATGCTCATTGTAGACCTCTTCACTGAAATTGCCCACTTTAAAACCAGAACACAGGTCACATTGGTCTTTCTTTGGTTTGAAAATGGATAAATTCATTTCATCGAAAATTTCCTTAAAAACAGTTATTCCGAATACATATTGGTTCTCGATCCCATCTGCCCTTAGCTGTTCCTTGTACACATTGTACACATCTGTAAATGTAGTTAAATTTGTCTCTAAATACTGTTTGTTTGTTTCACTTCTGCAGTAGTGCGATGGTAGTTTCGGGAGATTATTCAGGAAGTTTTCTGCAAGTTCTCTAGCTCTGGTGTTCCTGCAAATCTTGTTTTCAGTGGGTGTGCATCTTGGTATACCATTATTGTTAGGATCCTTGCTGATCCAACCATACACCATGTCTTCTTTGAGTCATAGTGTACTTAAAAATAACTCTTTACACACACGTACGTGTTCTCCACCCACTTTTAAATGGTAAATGTATGTGTTGTGTCTTCTGCTGGTCTGTTTGGCAGGTCAAGCGGTAGGCACCTTCTCCACCAGTGACATTACATACACTCTCTTTTCGTCTCAATCCATATTTTCCCAGAACCCTTCAAATGTTTCACGTCTGTACTCATCCCTATGGGAAGGAATAGATTGTGTTTGTCCTCTATATCATAATCCTCAATAACAGTTTTAAGTAGATCTAAAATGTAGCAATGCCGAGCTAGATCGAAACGAAAACCCGTATCTGCATTTATTCATTATAGATTCCCGAAATTTGACTAATCTAAAATCCCGTAACTGAAAATATTTCCACAAATATGGGGTCGGCTGATGAAAATTTGAACTATACAGATTTCTACAAATAGTAATTAGAAATATAACAATGTATTAGAGTTGTTAAATTGCCTAAGTTAACCAGTTATACCTTAATGAAAATTCAAATGAAATTGAACAATTAACAAACGCTTTATATCTCCCGACAAAACATAAGCAAATTAAAAAAATGATAAATAAATCATGTCGTAGATTTAATGTTCAAATAATAGATACATTTACAGTACATACATAACACTAGAAGCCATTCAAACACTTCAATTGTCAGCCAACCCATCTAGCTCGACCTGTTACGTTTTCTCGTAACTGCAAAATGGCTAAGAGAAAACAACGTAACTGAATAGTCAAATCATAAACGGGGTTTTCGCCTTACCTGGTTGGATCCAATCGAAATATGGCATTTTATCACATGGCTGTATTGAAGTAACACGATTGGCTATTGAGACGGCGACTAGACAGAAATGCGCGGGAAATTTTGCAGATACGGATGTTGGAAAAAAGGTTTTTGCGCCAAAATTCAGTTACGGCGTTTTGGATCGGCACTTTCGATATTTTATTTGGGGTACCATTTTAGAACTTTCGACTTTTAGGTTGGGTCTTCAGATGAATTTTGAGGGTCGCAAGCCAACTCCTTATTTTGTGCATGAAAACAAGTAAACAATGTTTAAAGAGACGCACGGCAGTCTTGAAAGTTTATATCAGCATTGTAATAGTTGCGCCTTGATTTTCATAATATATAACATCATGTTGACATTAAACCTGCTTGCATATACAGTTAAATATAGTTTTAAGTTTTAATGTTTTCATTATATTCTATGTAGATTTAAATTTATTAATGGTGCAATATAAATTAACACTAATATTTAAACAAAATAAGTGCAAGTTATGTAGTAAATACTAATGGGATGCCAGGAGTTTTTAAAGATTGCCGTGTGTCCCTTTAAAGAAGTAAAAATGATAGCAAATAATTAATACAGAGAAACCGTCAGCAGGAATTCAGGGGTGCCACTGCAGCGATTTTTTTTACCCTTTTGAGAATGGTACCGGTTTCCATTCAATTGGGAAAATTCGCGTTGTTTTGCCTTAAATTGGGAATTTTCCTCTATCAAACAAAATAAATATTGTATGCTTAATTAAATACTTTGCAAACACATTATCATTTAATGTATACATTCTCTTGTAGTATTTCATTACCCTCACCTGAAAGAATGTATTTCTCTCGTCTTCAGTTTAAAGTTTCGCTCTAATTATTTAAAAAAATATTAGTGTTTTTTTTATTGGGACAATTTTCACTCCAATTGAAAAAAACAAACAAAACTTTTTGCCATTGGGAACGGTACTGTTTTTCGGTACCACTTATATAAGGAAAATACACTGCACTGCATTCCAGGTTTATGCAGGACATAAATGTGAAATGTTAGATACAAAAACAGAAATGTATTAAATTATTCTATCGGTTTGGTTTCTGCTTCTTTTACAGCCAAACATATTTTGCAAATCTGACGTTAGCTATCCCACCAACAACAGTCAAATTTTATAACATATGTACACTGTCTCTAAACCTGCTGTCGACGAGGTATATAAATAACTTACATATTTTGAGAATCCAAACTTTATAGACTCGATCACTACAACGGCTTTAACCAGCCATTCCAAACCCCAAAACTGGAGCTTAGAATTAATAGTTATCAACTCATAATTTTACGCATATTCAATAATGGGTATTTTAAGAACCAGTGAATAAATGTTTACTTGTAATTGGCACACAAAACGTTATTATTAAACAGTTTTTTAGTGTAATTTTGGCTTTATTTGGCGGGTTTAGTTTCTTTAACCTCAATTTCTCCCTTACACTTCTTTTCTCTCTCACATTTCTGTTGACTGTCTTTATTCATAAACTATCTGAAAATATTTCAGCAGCAGGATCTTATTGACAGAACTGAAAATAGCCAGAATCTATATACCCGAGGTTCTCGGAATAAAAGAAGCATAAAATACAATTCCTTCATCAATTTACTCCACCGCAACTACGAGAAAATCAATGCTCCATCAATACCTTACCAATCTCTACCTGGGACCTTTAATTATTTATTTAAATATTGATGCTACGCTATCATAATGGTTCCCATAGCAACCCAGATAACAATTGCCCGTAACAGTTACCATAGAAACCAAATAGGGTTAATATGATAATTTTCAGCAATAATAGCTGATTTCCTGTCACCTGATTTAAAGTCAATTTGGTGTGTCAACATTGATGGGTTATGGCTTGCCAGCGTTTAACTGAGTCGAGGCGATATCTTTATTTACCGATACGGCTTAGATTATACCTGATAATAACTAATTTGATTATGGACATGATCATGGATTCCCTGGTGGGATTCAATTACGAGGAATTATTGCTAAACAAGACAGATACAATTTCTATTGTTGCATTATTGTCTGACAATCCAAATGTTTTAATTCAGAAACAATTGTGTTTTAATTGTCCTTAATTGGAATATATCTATTATGTACATACCTTTATGTAAATTGTTGTTTTTTTTCTGAATAAATTACTTTTTTCTATTCTAGATTAAATATAAAGTTCCTAAATTGAAGACGGTAACTCTGCTTGCCCTAACTGGATAACATTTTAGTTTTTCCCAGTCTTTTTTTTTTATGTCATCATCCCAATGTATAAATCTATGACTGCTTAGCTTACAATTATTTTTCATTCACAGCAGAATGGTAAATTTTTGTACTAAAAACGTTCTATTGTACCCAGATTATTATATGTTATTGACAAAACAAAAAATAGAAATGTTTACCCAGATTGTTTTATAAGTTCCTTAGAAACAAATTATAAATTTTAAAGAAGATATATTGAGGAATAAATAACAGCAACATTACCTTGTGACTCCATTGGGTATGAGGGTGGTGCATACATAAATAAAACCTCCCTGGTCAACAGTGGATATTTGGTTGATATTGCACCATGACAAAAGTATAAGTATTATAAATCACTGGAGGCTTGCATAACTTGAAGCAAGGTGTAGATGCTTTAGATTTATTAGTAATAAATTACCATTTTCACAAAATTCACAAGGGCATGCAGCAAATTTAAGAATGGATATTAACTTCATTGCAAGAAGTGCAGGAAGTGGTAATTTATTTAGCTCTGAGAGTTCCGAGGTGTACCCAATCTGAATGTCTATCTTTTAAGTGACCTTGCTTGCAAAGAGTAGTTCCTCTATGGTCGAGAGGGTAAAGACGCTGCATTTTAAAACTTCTCACCTCTCACAGCTGTGGGTCGCTGTTTTACATACAAAATAAAGGTAATCACTAGACTGTCTAGCAAATTTCATTATGACATAATAATGGCAAGATGAAATTTAATGCACTGGCCAGTGATTGTGAGTGCCTAAAAAGGTTAAGTTCTAACCCTGGGTAAAGTTATAAACAATATTTATTAATCTTGTTATATTCCTAAACAATAGTCCTTTTTGAACTCTAATAATGCCCCCAGCATCCAAATCATTTATTTTGCAAAATATTTTTTTCTGGAGGACAATGCCCATCAGATGGGTTACAGTCCTGTTCTGTGCTACATTTCTGCTGGAGACATCATTTTCGCCTAATTACGTCCCTGTCTTTTTATTTCCTCAGTGTGGTGATATGACTTGGGACTTGTAATGAGATGTTCAGTCACATCTACAACCATTAAATCAGTATGTACACGACAAGTACACCATATGCACACAAAATGTATTTACTGTACACAATTCATAATTTTCCGTTGCCAACCTTATTTTCACTAGGTGATAAAATTTGTGTTACTCGGTTTTTATCCTTCGGTTCTATAGTAAAATAAAAAATCTTTGGAAGAGTAAAAAATATGATAATTTTCAAGATTCAATTTTGAAAGATACATATACTGAATCAGTTTGCATAAATGTGCATGACATATGCAGGATTTTAAAATAATCACTCTGTAAATACCTGTATTTTAACAGTAAGCTTGGTTGAACATCTAGGATAAACACCGAGTCTATCACCTACCAGAATGTAGACCAGTGTCAAATTTCTGGTCACTGATTGGTCCGTTTATTTTGATGATGCTTTATCAAAATTAAGAATATGTACACAGTATGTACGTGGTACACAATAGGTACCCCATATGTACACAACATTTACACGATATACACACCATATGTACACAATATGTACACAATATACACACGATATGTACACGATATGTACACGATATGTACACAATATGTACACAATATACACACCATGTACACGATATGTACACAATATGTACACAATATACACACCATGTACACGATATGTACACAATATGTACACGATATACACACCATATGTATATGATATGCACACCATATTCACACAACATACACACAATATATACATGATATGTGTACAATATGTACACCACATGTACACAAAATGTACAATTAGCTACACACCATGTACACAGTGTGTACACAGAATTTATATGATATGTACAATGTCATCATGACCATGTGGTTCATCAACGTTGAACACCTTTTTAATTAGAATTAGTGACACTTTATGTCAATTAAGAATTGTTTAATAGTATAATTTATTTATCATCAGTGAAGCATGTAGAGTTAATTGGGTGATAGCAGTGTGTGGACAGGAACACTACTCTGTTCAAACAATCAAGCCTTTTGTCTAATTGACAAATAATTCAATAAAAAGTTTACTTAATGAAAACATTTTAGCATATTAATACAAGATACAAAATTTATTTAAAGTCGTTATGGCATATAAA
The DNA here is from genome assembly GCA_037043455.1 of Cyrtodaria siliqua. Taxonomy (NCBI): domain Eukaryota; kingdom Metazoa; phylum Mollusca; class Bivalvia; order Adapedonta; family Hiatellidae; genus Cyrtodaria; species Cyrtodaria siliqua. The sequence goes on along the minus strand of JAWPHD010001553.1, from coordinate 298,451 downwards.
CACAAACATTAGCTATGCATAGCTATTGACCGACATAATACATAATGCAGTTCAAAAAATAGAAAAAAACACCAGCGTTTCCGCTAACCAGAATGACCTTAAATTTTAGCCCTTACCCTTAAGTATTTAATGGCAGAAGTCAGCAAGCACCTTAAGTCAGAACCTTCTGACCTTCTGTACAGCCTATATACCAATATTTTGTAAAATTAAAAAATCTACCTAGCAATTAACCAAGCCTAATTTCTTTGGAGATTTTAGCAGAAACAAACATATTTTTTTATTTGGCCAATCAAAGAACTTAAATGCAACTTGCACTGAACACAAATTGAAAAATTACCACCTTTTAAATCTTCAACAACAATATTTAATCAAACCCCTGATAAAGCTTAAGGGACCAATGACCTAAAATGTGTTATATACCAAAAGTCTTAAAGAGATCGGAGGCTCTTAAAGGATGTGATTTTCTGAACAAGTCTTATCAACAGACCAATCATTCTCAATAATATAACACAATGGTAATCCAGGTTTATTGTAATTGATCAGTAAAGTGAGTACTTTTTTTCATAAATTTGTGCAATATGCAATTATCTCCCCTGTCAGATTATCCAGCAATGGTGTATCCCTTCAGTCATTTAAGTTTTGCTATCAGTTCTAGGACAATTCAATACAATCACAAAACAAATACTTATCAAATCTGTTAAACTTGTCCTATATGAATTTATACAAGTTTATAAATGATTTATAAATACAACATTAACTAACAAAACTCTGCGAGTTTTATAGACCAATTTCTTTTCATAAACAATTATTTGGAAAGAACAAAAGCACAGATTATGTGAACTTACATTTGTGATGAACTTACACATTCATGGTGAACTTACACATTCGTGGTGAACTTAAACATTTGAGAACTTACACATTCATGGTGAACTTAAACATTTGTGAACTTACACATTCGCGAACTTACACATTCATGAACTTACACATTTTTTAACTTACACATTCATGGTGAACTTCCACATTCAGGGCGAACTTAAACATTTGTGAACTTCCACATTCGTGGTGAACTTACACATTCATGAACTTACACATTTTTGAACTTCCACATTCATGGTGAACTTCCACATTCGAGGCGAACTTAAACATTTGTGAACTTCCACATTCGTGATGAACTTACACATTCATGGTGAACTTACATATTCGTGGTGAACTTAAACATTTGAGAACTTACACATTCGTGAACTTGCACATTTTTGAACTTCGATATTAAAGTGAAGAACATTATGATGTTTTTGGCCCCGTGTTGTTCCCGGGGGCCCCTGTTTGGTCACGGGGCAAAGAATAGGGCCACTGCAGAACCCTTTGGAGGAGTAGGCAGAGGGGTAGAATCCCCCCCAATTCATGTTCATTTTATCATTTTTTGTTCATGTTCATTAAAGGTCTTTATCATGATCCCTGCCATTGTTTCAGGTGCTATCTCGCTCTCATCAAAAGAGCAGTGGCAGAAAAACAATAACGTGGCTCCAGTGTAAATGGAGTTTCTACGATAGAATTTGCAGCAACTCTGCAGTTCAGGGTGAGAAGGTTCTAGGCCCATTTTCCATATTTTATCTCGATGTACATGGAAGATGAGCCTGGCATGTTCATGCCTGTTAGGCGCCATATAACCTTTTCATGTGTTGGTGCGCCTTAAAACCCCAATTCAATCAATTTTTGTTGACATCGATAGTTCTTCCAGATTGACTGAAGTCCCTTTAACTTAAACTTCCTCCAATATTTCTGATACATTATTAGCTATATGACCAATTATTCCATGTGTATGTACTTTTATGTCTGACATGTTTATTAAATATATGCATATTTTAATCAGGCAACTAAAACAAGAAATCAATATTGGCATTTTACCACGAAAGTACACACTATTATATATTGTAATACACGTAAACAATGATTTATAAATTTGTACAAAATAGAAAAATTACCTCATTCAAGTTTTCATTTCTTTAGTTCCATTTCTGTTTTTCCAATATGTAGAGATTATAGATATTCATAAATGTCTGATTATAAATTCTGGATTATTGATTCCATTATTATATTACTACACCTGGTGACATGGCCCTTTCAGTACTTTTAGTTTAATAATATTAGTCAACGTTCTATTTTTTCCCTGTTATGTGCATTGTATAAAATATGAATTTAAATACTCCAGATCTATCATAAAGTATGATAAACTTTCAGATAATAACATGCGACAAGTTCAAAATATGATTGCATATAAATTAGAATTGTAAATTTTACCTGTTTTAAACTTTGCCCAGATGACTATATATGTATATATTTACATTACTACTTCCCAAATTTCCCCCAATATATGTATCTATCCTATATACCATATATGCAGATAAAATTAAATTGTTATCAACCAATTTTGACCTTTAATAACAAATTTACCAAGTTACTTGCAAATCTTAAAATGCGACATTCCCAAAATAAATGGTGTTTAAACAATCTGGATCGCAGCCAAACTTGGGTAAAGACGGCAAATAGATTAATACATGAAAACAAAGACAATCTAGTTTCTATGGCATTGAAATACAGCACACAAAAGTAAACTCATAAATTTACAAACACTTTTTTCTTTTTAATCTACGCTGAAAAAGTTTTTCAGTTGCTAGGTATACTTGTAACAGAAGAAAATAACGAATTAAATTTGAATTTCATGCCTGTGCACGTTTCTTTGACGTTAGCAGAGGTATTGAACGTTGTCACGACAACATTATAACTCTATCCCGGCCGACTCGCTAAATCAATAAACTTGAATAAATCTTTTATTGGTGATCTACCTGTAAAAATATACTTATTGGGGGATTACAATGAACTGGGTTATTGTACTCAAATTATTGACAAACTCACTATACCAGACTAAATCATAAATCGTTAAGATTTTCATGTCAAATTTTACAAATAAAACACAAGTTAAACATGAAAATAAAATTTATTCATTTATGTTAAAAATTGTTCATAGCAATATCTGCATGAACTTATAGAATACTTCAATGTACTCTTTATTGATTCATGATTTATTGATTTGTAAAACAAGTATTCTTTCAAACTGATCAGGCAACCAACGTAAATCTAGGGAGGTAAAAACGAAAGTGCTTTGTCACAAATTATACAAGCTTTCTTGATTTTCATAAAGTTTTATTCATCTTCTTATGCATAAACATTAATTGTTTATGTATTCATGTTTTATATTATAGCTAAAACATTATATTTATGTACTTATGTTACCGCATAATCCCTAATAAATGCCCCTCCCCCCACCATTTTTTTTCAAGTTAATCTGTTCATTCACAATGGAACACACAAAATCACTAGAAAACTTAAAATCTGATGCATTAGTTGATTGATTGATTCAACAGAACAGTCTATTTTAATTCAAGTTTCGGTTTCTTTTTATGAATTTTAAATGCATTTTTAAGATATCACCACATTTCTTATACATGTATGAAAGGTTATCCAAACACATAAAGCATCTCGATCGAGACTTTGCTAAAAATATGGAAAACACTTCATTCTGAAAACTGAGGCTCTTGTTAATACATGTAACAACTTTATAGGCATTTACTGAAACTATAGAAATATCAGGTTTTTAAAAAGTTAGGTTAGAAAGTGCTGTCACTACACAACCTATTGATTTACAATTTATTTCATATTTGAACAAACGTTTTACTAGCCCATCAGACTACCCAGACACAAATATTTGGTAACCAGGCCCAGGCAGCATTTTTTTCTAACCTCGGGCTACCGGATTAGTGCTAATTTCGAGCCCTGCGAAAGTTTATTGTGATGCAAATTATTTTAAAAGTAAGGCCATATCAAATTAATTCCCAGTTTATCATCCAAATTTTGGAAAAAATTGGGACGGGGGGTGCAATTTCATTTTTTATTTTTTATTTTCCTAAGATGACATCAAACATCACAAAAAATATTAATAACCAGAAGTATTGTGTTTTGAACATTCTCTTTATTACCAGTTGTCACTGCTATAGCATACATTTGTATTTATAATGATATAAACTACCATGTATGTGAGTTTTAAAAATTGGAAGTTCTCAATATAACTTACTTCTTCTTGTTTGAAACAGTTCCCCTTTTATTTACGAATGACTGTTTGCCAGATAGGCACAACTCACATACGGGATATTTATCATCTGGTTCTACAAGGTCATCTGACGAACCACAGTAATAACATACCGATTCCAAGCCAGCAGAAAAATATGGTAGTTCCACTGACATGTCACAAGTTACATTTTTTCTAACAAATACCGAATGTAAAATATGATTGTCCTCTGTTTCAACATCTTGAAAGACAGAACCACATGTATATTGTAGGTCAGCTAAGATTTGAAGCAAATCAGTTCCTTTCTTTCCTTTCACCACATGTTTACAATACAGGACTCTTGGTTTTTCACATTCAGAACAATACACCACAAACTGGACATTATTATTTTTTATTTTTTTTTCAAAATAAAAATTGTCGGAGCGGCATAAAATATTCGGGGCGGGCGGGGATGATAAACTGAGAATTAATTTGATATGGCCTAAGTTTAAACGAAAAAAAGTTCAAGACTTTTATTCATTAATCTGTGCTACTCAACTTTTTTTTATACATATTTAAATTTGTATTAAAATATTTCCGTCAAATAAAGATTTTCAGCACATTTTTGGTTAAAAAGAGGGCCACCAGGCTTTTCACATTAAACAAAACAAACATGTTTAACATTGTCTAATCTCTTCTAAAAATACAAAAATGCCTACTCATCCTATTCAAATTTGTTGTCTGAATTTTATTTCATTTAAATAAATTGGATTGTCTGTAAAATGTTTGTAAAAAGGCAACTACTAAATCTGACGTGCAAGACAAATACTTTTGATTGTAGGAATAAAATATTCAAATATTTTCATAAATGTGAACATTTTCAACAACAAATATCTATACTGAAGAAAATAAGTTAAGCAATTAAATAACATGGTAAATCCCATTAAACAGTGTGTTTGATGTTTAACATGGTAAATCCCATTGAACAGTGTGTTTGATGTTTAACATGGTATATCCCATTAAACAGTGTGTTTGATGTTTAACATGGTACATCCCATTGAACAGTGTGTTTGATGTTTAACATGGAACAGTGTGTTTGATGTTTAACATGGTACATCCCATTGAACAGTGTGTTTGATGTTTAACATGGAACAGTGTGTTTGATGTTTAACATGGTACATCCCATTGAACAGTGTGTTTGATGTTTAACATGGTACATCCCGTTAAACAGTGTGTTTGATGTTTAACATGGTACATCCCATTAAACAGTGTGTTTGATGTTTAACATGGTACATCCCATTAAACAGTGTGTTTGATGTTTAACATGGTAACTCCCATTGAACAGTGTGTTTGATGTTTAACATGGTACATCCCATTGAACAGTGTGTTTGATGTTTAACATGGTACATCCCATTGAACAGTGTGTTTGATGTTTAAAACATGGTACATCCCATTGAACAGTGTGTTTGATGTTTAACATGGTACATCCCATTGAACAGTGTGTTTGATGTTTAACATGGTAAATCCCATTGAACAGTGTGTTTGATGTTTAACATGGTAAGTCCCATTGAACAGTGTGTTTGATGTTTAACATGGTACATCCCATTGAACAGTGTGTTTGATGTTTAACATGGTAAATCCCATTGAACAGTGTGTTTGATGTTTAACATGGTACATCCCATTGAACAGTGTGTTTGATGTTTAACATGGTAAGTCCCATTGAACAGTGGGTTTGATGTTTAACATGGTACATCCCATTGAACAGTGTGTTTGATATTTAACATGGTAAGTCCCATTGAACAGTGGGTTTGATGTTTAACATGGTACATCCCATTGAACAGTGTGTTTGATGTTTAACATGGTAAATCCCATTAAACAGTGTGTTTGATGTTTAACATGGTAAATCCCATTAAACAGTGTGTTTGATGTTTAAAGGGACACAGAGCAATCTTGATTTAAAAAACTTATAACCAGTTAGTTTTTCTACTGACAAGAATTGGTTCAATCATTAATATTAATTATAAGAATAGCTAAAACAAATTGTTTTTGCAAATTATTAACTATGATAAATTGCACCAATAATATATTTACACATTTGGTAGAAAATGAAATCTCAAAGTTTTATTTTGATTATATGTAAGCAGTTTTAAGTCAAAATAATATATGATATAAACCTCAAAGTAGCTATTCCATCAAAAACAACCACATCTTACAACATATGTTCACCTTTAACGTTTCTAATACTACTGACAACAAGGTATATATATACAAAACTTATATATTTTGAGAATCGAAACTCTATAGGCACAACATAAACGACTTTAACCAGCCAGGTTAAAAAACCCAAACTAGAGCGTAATCACAGATGTTTTAAGAACCAAAAAAAATCGTATATTTTTAATCGGCACATATATGTTATTATATGACTAGAACACATGGATAGAGTTTTTATAAGGCCAAAAAAAAAAAGTTTGTTTCTGCTAACGGCTTCAAAAAAATAGGGTAGGTAGGAAAAACTTTTTTATTTTTTATTATTAATGACCTTAATTTTGTTAAGGAAAAAACACTTTTAACATGATAAAAAATACTGGGGAAGGTATTACTACCTAGATAATACATGGTTATGGCCCTTTTTCAATATTTGGTAATGTACAGTGGAAACCCCAGGAGTCGTGGATTCAAATCTCCCTGGAGGAATATTTTTTTTTTTTTTTTTTTTTTTTATCTCCATAAGAAACCTTGGTTCATGGGTTCAAATTTAAAAAAAAAAAAAAAAATCCATTTTTTTTCAATAAAAAAAGTTAGGGTCGGCGGCTAAATAATAGGGTCGGTCGGGTTAGCGAAAACAAACACTTTTTTCTTTTAAGCCTAAATGGTTATGTAGTGTAATTTTGCATTTATTTGGTGGGTGAGTTTCTTCAAGATTGCCAAGTGTCCCTTTAATGTCATTTTTCAGCAAATTTTAAGCCCACTAAACAGATGCTATAAATATATGTCATGAACAATGTATTCAAAGTAATATAATTAACTTTGCAAACGAAAATAGAAACTAATATACCTTATTTCAATGTAAAGGGAGGTAATATTAAACTGTTTGCTTTGTTATTTCCTTATAATAACTAGGATAATAACACGGTTAATATAAATAATTGTTTGCTCTTACACAAAACATTTGTTTACTAAAGTTGTACTATGTTAATCATGATAGTTTTAACTAAATGGGAGATAACTCTGATACTTAATGGGCGATAACTCTGATACTTATCTTGAAACACAAATTATAAGTGAGAATGATGGGCATCCTATATCAATCCGATGTTTCAATTACTGCATATATATAAAAATAAACATTCATTTTTTTGGTTTATGTACACCGTTTTTAAACTTACTGATGATGCAGTGTACATATATAACTTACGTATTTTGAGAATCCAAACTCTATCGACACAATATGCTTTAATCAGCCAGGCTTAAAACCCCAAAAATAGAGTGTTGATTTAGAGTTACCAACTTGTAATTCATTTTAAGCTTATTCAATCACGGGTGTTTTAAGAACCCATGAAAAAAACTATACTTTTAATCGACACATATAAATTATTATATGACCTGAACACTTGGAAAAAGTTTTGATAAACATTTTTTTAGTGTAATTAAATTTTACTGTTATTTGGTGGGTTTTCTTTAAGCCTTAGATGTGCAAAAAATAGTGCTATCTTATTTTTTTATGGGACGTTTCAGGCAGGGTGCACCTGGCACGCACGTGCCCCACTTCCATCCAATCCTCTTAAATCTGAGAAGTAATGAAAAATTCATATTGTTGTTGTTGCAAACTGTTATTGAAAAGTTCTCCTTTTCTCAAATCCTTAATCCACTCTGCGGGTTTTCCATGTCTTTTTCTCCTTTCATTTTCTAACTTCAATACTTCAACAAATTATCAGATCTAGCTAGTAGCTATTTTTGAAGTCATTAAATTGTAAGAAAAGTAAACATGAAACGAAAAACACGAATTTATAACTAGAATGAAACATATGAAAGAAGCATTATAGAAAGATAGAAAATATAAAAACAGAAACTTTTGCAAATGAAAAATGAATTAAAACATTTTTTTTTCTTTTGTACACTACTATTATAATTAATCTAAAAATATATAATTTATGCTTACCAAATAAAACAATTCAATCCAATCAGGTTTACCCCTGGCAAAGTTAGAAAAATCAGATGTAAAAACATGCCTCTGCAAGTTGTTTCTCATTTTGATGAAAAACATGAAAACTGCAAAATTATCTGAAAAATACACGCCCACTTTGCCGACGAATTCTGACGGAAGTGCACAAAGTCAACATGTACCTATGGTACAACGTGTTTCCCTGTATATAAACAAATGGTTTCAAAGACATTTGAAAGCATAAAATAAATAAAAAGGAACTTTAAACGTTAAATCCAATTTTACCTGTTTCGGACGTTTCTTGCAACAACTTTGCAGGTTCTTGAGAATATGCGAGATTTTGCGAGACGTCATGAAAACTTATAAAGTCTTGAATACATGCTTAGTTTTGATATAACATACTATATATTGCTGTCAAAAAATTCTAGTAGAAGTTCTTTGAACAATTTCCATTCATCTTTCAATGACTTTGCTATTAACAAGGAATTAAGCGGCGCAGCTGTATAACCGTCTCCCTAGCAACTGTCCGCCATTTTTTGTAATCAACAGCTCGAGAGCAAATCAAAACAACTCGGTTTCAAGCGGTGTTTTTGATAAAAAACAAACATGTCTGACGTTGAAGGAGAGGAGGAAAACTTTGAAGAAACCGAAGACACAGGAGAGGAACAGACCGCCGGAGAAGGGGAGGGAGAAGGAGAAGCTGAACCAGAAGGCGAAGGTGAACAGTTAGGAGATGAGGAAGGCGAAGAAGAACAACCAGAAGGAGAACAAGAACCAGAGGAGGAAGAAGAGGTGAGTGCTCTTGTCTATTTTAATGTATTTATCAAATTTGTGTCGCCCTCAGCCAGAGCGCTTTTAAAATATGTCTAGATATCTTCATCATGCTCTTTTGAAAAGAAGGTGCAGCCTCTGCATTATGTGGTGATATTGGGTACCCAGTAAGATCAGTTGGTAGAGCTCTCGCCCTGTAAGCGAGGGGTCCCGGGCTCGTGTCCCATACCGGCCACACTTCACCCCCTTGGTTTACTTAATAGGATATTTCCGTGAATGGGGAATAGTGGCACAAGGGGTCAGTAAAGACCTGGGTCAGCTCTTAAAAGTTACAAGAGGGTGGAGTGTGGGTACCGGGTGGCCCAGTTAGCTCAGTTGGTAGACCACTCACCCTGTCCTGGGATGGAGTTCAGTACCGGCAGCACTTTTCCTCTTGGTTTACTTCATTGGTGATGAGGATAATTCATTGAATGCGGGATAGTGGCACCAGGGGTCTGGAAAGGCCGGAAGAGCTGGCTCAGCTCTTAAAAGTCAAAAGAGAGAGGTGGTGATATTGGGTACCTGGTGACCCACTTAGTTCAGTTGATAGTCCACTCGCCCTGTAAGCGAGGGGTCCCGGGTTCGAGACCCTTACCAGATGAAGTTTTTCCCTTTGGTTTACTTTTATTACTTTCCCATGGATTAGAGATGAATACAAAGAAAATTTTGTTTAATAGATTCTGTGATTCCCTATGAGTCCAAGTGGTCATCTATAGTTTAAGAAACTGGTGTCACATTTGACCATAATGTTTCTGTCGGCGGTAGTAAATAACAAAATGATAGGACGTACAGTGAGAAGCATAGATCGAGTGAAGTTAGCAGAAAGGTAAAGTTTCCAAACTGCGTTTTCATCACCTTCAAGTCTGAACCACTGCTACCATAGCGGCCTAGGGTACAAAACCCAACCGGCATGAGGCTCCTAGATACATTTTGGGCCCTAACCATCTTAAAATTTAAGAGAGGATAACTCTCGCTTGAAGGATACGAAGTCGAGAGCCTCAGCCAGTGATTTCCATACAGGAATAGTGCCCAGTTTAATTTCCAGTGGGGTGACATCCCTAAGACTTTTCCCATACAATTGGGAAGAGGCCCAGGCCTGTCCATTTTGGGAGGAAAAAAACTGCTTATTTCTCATTTTGGAAAATATGTAAGATTTCATCAATTGAGTAAATATGACAATACTATGGTTTATGTGTTTATCCATTATTTATTATAATTACCGACTTAAATTCTCAGTCAGAACTGACTTAACAGGCAAAAAAAACGTTACATAATTTTTTTATTGTTTTAATTTTCTCAAACTCTGAGAGACTGCTGCTTTTAAATTTGGATAAATTTCTGCCACAGCTAGGGAGAAACAGTCAAATTTTCAGAGTGTGAAGAGGCTTTTTACAGGCCTGACCATTACATCATGTAAAAAAACCTTTATTCCTGATTTTTAAAATGCTCTGTCACAGTACCTTGAGGTTCTATGCAAGTATGCCACCCTTCAGCAGGGGTGTAATGCCGTGAGTCCCATGTGCAGGTAGAACTGTGTCCTGTGCATGCTAAAGATCTTGCTGAACTTCTGTGTTAATTAGTAATACAAAATCCTGTAAACCTTTCCTTGGAAACAAGACTGGCATGATAATCATTTATTCTGTGCAAGCTCCATGACATCAGACAGCCCGGTTAATGACCCCTTCCAACGAGCAAAGCAGTGCTGTGGAAGTTCGTTTTAGTGACTTCAGACTGTCACAATGAGAGTGTTCTATTGTGGCATCTTAAACCTGCATCTTTTCCATTTTGAGGCAGGGATGCTACTGCTAAACCACAACACCCTTTATTTTTATGAATGGTGACAGTAGTATTTCTCAATACTACTTGCGTTCTTTATAAAAAAGTATAAAGTGATTCATGGAGCAAATAATTCAATCCTTTTGCTTTTACTCTGTGACATAGGGGTTCACAATGATTTAAATTGCTCACTGGGATGGAGTTTATGTGGTCAAGCAATTAGCACACTGATTAAGTGCCTCTCAACGTAATATTTATATCTCTCTGTGTATATTTATATATAAATACATATCACCCTCCTTTTCAGAAAGTTCCTGAGGTAGTTTTGACTGAAGAAGCCATAGCAGATAGTTTGTCCCTTCTGTGTAAGACGGGTGATGGCCTGGCACACGCATATGTCAGACTGGATATTAAAGAGAAGTAAGCAACAATTCATTAATTTGTTTACACTTAAAGGGGTTCATGCACTATTTTTATTTATTATTTATTTAAAAGGGCTCTGAAAAAGAATTATCAAAATGCCATGAAAAATAAAGGAGATATGACCTTTTGCAAGTTTGCAAAGAACATAAATGGAGGCGGCCATCTTGGAACGATGATGTCATTGCGCCTTTTTACCATATATATAATTATGGCATATTGACAAAATCTATTTTAAAGCAAGGAAAATCACTACAAATTGATCAAACTAAATAAACAGATGTTAAACGTATATATGGTTTGCTTATTTTTCATTTGCATCGATTTTCTTTGCTTTAAAAGACATTTTGTCAACATGCCATCTATGATAAAGAGGAGCGATGAAGTCATCGTTCCAAGATGGCCGCCTCCATTTGATTTTTTTTGGAAATTTTCAGTAGGTCATATCTTTTCATGGCATTTTGATAATTCTTTCAGCTTTTAGAGCCCTTTAAAATAAACATTGTTTGAAAATAGTGCTACAACCCCTTTAACCTTTAAATGCAGGCACGTAGCTGCCTATATGCAGATCTACGAAGCTCGTACAAACATTTTGACAAGAAAAAGTAATAATGGATTTCAAAGCAGTTTTAATGAGTCGTAGAATAACAAAGAAAATCTTTTGGAGCACTGTGGTCTAGTGGTAGACTGTTGGACCGATGATCCAAAAGTCGTGGGTTCGATCCCCGCCATAACCTGTGTTGTGTCCCTGAGCAAGACACTTTATCTGCATTGCTTCGTACTGGTTCTACCCAGGAAGACAATCAAGAAGTACCTAGAAGCAAATTGCTTACAACAGGTATAGAATTAGCTAATTTAAAAAAAAAATTGAAAATTGAAAACTCAACATTTTATTTAATATATATGCAAGCAGGTTATCAAGTTAAAACTATACTGGATTAATAAATTTTAATGCTTGATAAACACTTCAAGATTGCCATGTTTCCTTTAAAGTACTTTGAACATTAAATACTAAATGATTAACACATTATAAAATAAAACTTGTTAAAACTGTTCCTTGGAGGTAACTTATTTTGAACAATCAGCATTTCCAGGCATAAAAGCATTTATTTATTTATCCTTGCTGTACTGCCCTGGGCATTTTAGCAAGAAGACCTAGGTCTAAAGTCTCATTCGAAGGACTGGTCAGGTGTGAAATTATTTCAAGTATTTTGAGTATTAATCCATATTCGGTCCTGGCTGGAATAGAACGCAGGATTCCTGGATTACTAAACCGAGGTGCTAACCCGCAGGTGCGATGTCGCCACGATCCGAACTAAATTCTTGTTTTACACATTCTTACATATTTGAATATGTATTTCAGAGAACTGACAAACATCACCTTGTTGAAGTCGTATATTCATCTGCGATACTGCGACGTCAGTAAAAATAACCTCAAAGACATATCACCGCTCAGTGCGCTGACCCACATGTTGACTTTAAAAGCTGACGAAAATCATCTCACAAGTGCAAGGCTGGAAGAGATGCCATTTTTACAAGTTGCCAGCTTCAACAACAATAAAATTACGTCAACAGAAGGTGTGAACCATCCCATGTTGGAACATCTGTCTATAAATAGTAAGTTATTAGTCTGTACAAAGAGTACACATGTAATCATATATAATAATCAAGGTAGAAAGGAGCAACCTATACACTACTGTGGCTTGGGATACACCTTATCTTCTCTTAGTAAGTTATTTGACAATACAAAGAGTAGCCATGCAATCATATATAATAATCTAGGTAAACAGGAGCACCCTATACACTACTGTGGCTTGGGATACACCTTATCTTCTCTTAGTAAGTTATTTGACAATACAAAGAGTAGCCATGCAATCATATATAATAATCTAGGTAAACAGGAGCACCCTATACACTACTGTGGCTTGGGATACACCTTATTTTCTCTTAGTAAGTTATTTGACAATACAAAGAGTAGCCATGCAATCATATATAAGAAAGGAGCACCCAATACAGTAATGTGGCTTGGGATAAACCTTATCTTCTCTTAGTAAGTTATTCGACAATACAAAGAGTACCCATGCAATCATACATAATACTCAAGGTAGAACGAAGCACCCTAATCAGTACTGTGGCTTGCGATAAAACTAAACTTCTCTTCATAAGTTATTTGACAATACAAAGAGTACCCATGTTATCATATTTGTAGCATAGTCACTGAAATTCCTTTTGTATTTGAACAGGTTTAAATCATTTAATTGAAAATAACACCTGTCAGAATAAATGGTGTACTCTAACTACCAGATATTGGAAGTTAGAGTATGGCTGACAGCTGAAATGGACATGCTGCAAAATAGATAGAGTATGATCTCATCTCATTGGTTGGATTAAACACCTCGATGGGCTACGCCCGTCTCGATGTTTAAATCCACCAACTCGTTGAGACCATACTCTATCTATTACATAATAATCAATGTAGAAAAAAGCACCCTGTGCAGTAATATGGCTTGGGATAAACCTTATCTTCTCTTATAAACGCCTGTGCATTTATAGGAATCATGACATTTTCGGAAGTTATGGATGGAAAGTCCATTTTTTCGCACAAATTTATAGAAAAACAACAGAAATTGTCCATAGGACACGGATGCAGCCACTTGGGTCACTATGCCTTAGCATTTTGATAATGAACATAAACATGTTCAACTTAGGTGCGCATCTTCACTTGTTGGTCAACATTCCTGTAAAGTTCGGCGACCATGGACTAAATAGTAATGGAGGAGGGCGCGACACAAGTTTTTCAGCCCCGATTTTGACTAAGTCAATGGCCATAACTCTGTTGTTCTTGGTCCAAAATAAAAATGAAAACCCAGGTGTGCATCTTCACATGCTGGTCAACATTCCTGTAAAGTTTGGCAACTGTGGGTTAAATAGTTATGGAGGAACATGCAACAAAAGTTCTTCAGCCCCTATTTTGACTAAGTCAAGGGCCATAACTCTGTGGTTCTTGGTTCAAAATAAAAATAAAAACCCAGGTGCAAATCTTCACTTGCTGGTCAACATTAATGTAAAGTTTGGCAACCTTTGTTTAAATATTAATGGAGGAGGGCGCGACACAAGTTTTCAGCCCCTATTTTGACTAAGTCAAGGGCAATAACTCTGTGGTTTTTGGTCCAAAATAAAAATGAAAACCCAGGTGCAAATCTTCACTTGCTGGTCAACATAATTGAAAAGTTTGGCAACCGTGGGTTAAATAGTAATGGAGGATAGCGCGACACAAGTTTTTCAACACCTATTTTGACTAAGTCAAGGGCCATAACTCTGTGGTTTTCGGTCCAAAATAAAAATGAAAACCCAGGTGTGCATCTTCACTGGTCAACATTCCTGTAAAGTTTCGTGACCGTGGGTTAAATAGTTATGGAGGATAGCGCGACACAAGTTTTTGGGATGTATGTATGTACGGACAAGTGCAAATCTATATGCCCCCCACAAGTGGGGCATAAACATGTAATACAGATTTATTCCAGACTACCTGAAGTATGATTTTGTTAATCGCGCATACACAATTAAATTTTCATAGTTTCTTCATAATTTCTAAAAATCTTTTATTTTGTGAACAATGATCAAATTAACAGAAACGATCCAGTAACAATTGCTATGTGGATTTTGCAAACTATTTGTTTATAATGTTTTTATTTTGTTCCTTACATTCGCATTTCTTTTTCTTCAGACAATGAAATCACAAAAGTCACAGGTTTAGACGCAGGTAAACTGTCCAGACTACACACGCTGGAGTTACGAGGAAACAAACTCACAACTACAGACGGCATTTATCTTCCAAACCTTAAAAATCTGTTCTTGGTAAGATACAGTACCCTCAGCATGTCTAATAACTCTCTCAATATATATATATATATGTAACCTTGAACGATAATATGACCTTCAGTAATAATATAAATGACCTTGAACTATCTTTCGACCTATATAAAAACTGACCTTGACCCTTTTTGAATGCCCTTCAGATTTGTTAGTTTAACTTTAATTGTTTGTGTGTCAATCTTTTTCTTTTAGCCATGTTTCTCAGTGAATGCGTCTACTTGCTCTATAGTTGCAAAACCTTGCCAATACATGAATCATGTTCTACAGTTACTCAACCATGTCCATACTTGAATCTTGCTCTGCAGTTGCCCAACCATGTCCATACTTTAATCTTGCTCTACAGTTGCCCAACCATGTCAATAATTTAATCTTGCTCTACAGTTGCCCAACCATGTCCATACTTGAATCTTGCTCTACAGTTGCCCAACCTTGTACATACTTTAATCTTGCTCTACAGTTGCCCAACCATGTCCATACTTGAATCTTGCTCTACAGTTGCCCAACCATGTCCATACTTGAATCTTGCTCTACAGTTGCCCAACCTTGTCCATACTTTAATCTTGCTCTGCAGTTGCCCAACCATGTCCATACTTTAATCTTGCTCTACAGTTGCCCAACCATGTCCATACTTGAATATTGCTCTACAGTTGCCCAACCATGTCCATACTTGAATCTTGCTCTACAGTTGCCCAACCATGTCCATACTTGAATCTTGCTCTACAGTTGCCCAACCATGTCCATACTTTAATCTTGCTCTACATTTGCCCAACCATGTCCATACCTTAATCTTGCTCTACAGTTGCCCAACCTTGTACATACTTTAATCTTGCTCTACAGTTGCCCAACCTTGTCCATACTTTAATTTTGCTCTGCAGTTGCCCAACCATGTCCATACTTTAATTTTGCTCTACAGTTGCCCAACCATGTCCATACTTGAATCTTGCTCTACAGTTGGCCAACCTTGTCCATACTTTAATCTTGCTCTACAGTTGCCAAACCATGTCCATACTTTAATATTGCTCTACAGTTGTCCAACCATGTCCATACTTTAATCTTGCTCTACAGTTGCCCAACCTTGTCCATACTCAGCTTGTGCTCAACAGTTGCCCAACCATGTCCATACTTGAGTCTTGCTCTGCAGTTGCCCAACCTTGTCCATACTTGAATCTGGCTCTACAGTTGCCCAACCTTGCCCTTTCTCAACTCTTGCTCAACAGTTGCCCAACCATGTCCATACTTTAGTCTTGCTCTGCAGTTGCCCAACCTTGTCTATGCTTGAATCTTACGCTACAGTTGCCCAACCATGTCCATACTTGAATCTTGCTCTACAGTTGCTCAACCATGTCCATACTTGAATCTTGCTCTACAGTTGCCCAGCCTGAACACAGTAATTCAGATGTGTTCATACTTGAATCTGTGGGCAGGGTTGGGTGGACGGGAGGAGTGGGGTGAAGATCTTTTATTGATTATGTCCAGTTCTTGTTTTCATTGTCTGTCGATTTAGCTTATATTCAAAGTGAACCACCATAATAATTGATGACAGTCTTATTTTTTGTTTGTGTGTACATGACTTGATATTAAATGATGGTGTATTTACAGGGCGCCAACACAATCAAAACCCTGGAGGGGTTAGACAAGCTGCCTAATGTTACCACGTTACATTTAAGAGAAAACCAGCTCACTCAGCTTGACGGATTCTCGGAGGAAAACAAAATGTTACAATATGTCAATATGAGGTATTCTTCTATCTAACTTCCTGCACAACATGTAATTTATTTTGTTGCTGAATTGAATGCGAACATTTATAGTTTTGTCATGAAATCACATTTAGTCGAGGGTTAACCTCTACACTGTTGTAACTATGTATAAATAAAGAAGTATTATTATTTTGAGCATTATAAAGGGTTTAATCTTCACAAAATTATAGTGACGGTGTTGTCACGTGACCAGACTAAGTCACGTGATCTCCAGCAATAACACCAATAAGCTGATGAAGGCTATGTGATATGGATATCCAAGTACTGTCGCCCTGGTGCTATGCAAAATGACAATGGCATACTCTTATAAAATGTAAGAAAAAAACATACAATAAAAACATTATTTTTTAGGGAGGATCTTTGGATATAAAAGATCGAAAAAGTATTGAATTTTTATCTTTTATTTGTTTTATATATATTTTTTATTCTTTTATTCTTTATTCTTTTGAAAAGGTGGGGTGGGGTGCTACTATTAAAGATAAAAATTAAAAGCATTTTACTACAGATATGTACATTGTTTCTAAACCTACTGATGACGAGGTAACTTACAGAGTAACTTACAGAGTTTGAGAATTCAAATTATTTAGACACAATATAAATGGCTTACCGGTCAAACTGCAAAACTGGAGCATCGAATTGAGTTACCAACTCATAATTCATTATACGCATTTTCAATCACGGGCGTTTTAAGAACCCATGAAAAAATCTTTAATTTTAATAGATGTATATATATTATCAAATGACCAGAACACCTGGATAGAGTTTTGATAAACAGTTTTGTAGTGTAATTTTGTCGATATACGGCATCTTCCATAACCAAAAAACGTCACTTTTTCCCCCAAAATGCGTGATTTGACGACTTTACGACAATCGTGATCAACTTACAAATGTACGTTATCTAAAACAGACTGTTTATAGTTTCGCACTGAATAAAAAAAAGATTCTACAAGCAGCAAAATGATAACAATTACTTTAAGAAGACAAATAATTCAACACCAGGCCTTGAGTTCACCAACCATTCTTGATAATATTCTTAGTCTTAAGCTCAAGTATGCAAATTTCAATCACAAATATTTCTATAAGTTTACAGAATAAACGTTCATAACAAGCTGCTATGTATAAATATGATGCGTACTAATAAATAGCAACTTCTTACGATTGTTTATCTTTGAAGGTCATAGTGAACGAATTTTCAGTACTTGAGCTCTCAAGTCTAAGATAGGAAGAATGGTTGGTGAATTCCAGGCCAGATAGTGAAAACAGAAAACAACATAAAAAAAAAGTTAAAATTTAAAAAGTTAAGAGATCATAAATTAAAGTCAATAAAAATTACTGTTTCCCTCTATTGTTTTTCTCTTCTTTAAATGTTTGTGGAAGTAAATTTATACATAAGAAAGGTAGATATAACCTTTTTACTAACAATTTATTGCGACTATTTTTCCCCATAAGTTGGAAAATCGAGCCTTTTTTAGGGCCCCTTCCCCAATTTCTGAAAAAAGGCCCTGCAATTGCTGGATGTCCCTTTATATTTTCCGCTAACTCACATTCATTGTACTTATAGTTTCAAGAACATTATCCTCATCTTTTGGTTAGCCTTAATTCATTCCCAAATTTGAAAAACATATATTTTGTAATTCTCTGTAAGCAAAGCACTTAAAGAAATTGAAAGTGTAGCCGACACAAATACTTAGATTGGCATAGAAAAACTAGAAGTTGTTTGTTTTACAGGAAAATGGCAATACATATAAGTATGGGAAAAGATTATTCACTTATTTATGAAAAATACAGTTTCTATTAAGCGGAAGTGACTTTTAAGAGCAGAAATACTTGAACCAACTTTTTATTAATAAGTTGTCTAAGTACTTTGTGAACAATTAAAATGGGTTGACACTAGAAGGAAACGTTCTGTATCCTGATTTATATTTAGACTAATTGAACGTTGTGTGAATTTTTTCCACAGATATTGTCTTTTTAAATGTTGTATGTTCCGTATTTTATTTCACACTCGTTAATGTAATGCAGAGTTAATCAATTTATTCATCTTTTTCTGTTGCTTTACTCAATATGATATATTTATAAAAAGACAAGTAGCCAAATGTCTTATTTTTTAGCTCTAAATCCATCGTCGGCCATCCATTTTCTGTCGTTAACTTTTGCCTTGTGAACATGATAGAGACTTCATGAGTAATCAGGGGGCGTCCGTGGCCGAGTGGTTAACGTCTCTGACTTGAAATCACTTGCCCCTCACCGCTGTAGGTTCGATCCCTCAGGGACCTACGAATCTTTATGTGAGGAAGCTATCCAGCTGGCTTGCGGAATGTCGGTGGTTCTACCCAGGTGCCTGCCCGTGCACGAAAATTGCCCGGAGGGGCACCTGGGGTCTTCCTCCACCAATGGAAGCTGGAAAGTCGCCGTATGACCTTAGCTGTTGGTGCGACTATAAAATCCTATTCAATCAATCACGAGTAATCAGATCTTTACCAAACTTTGCCAGGGTCTTTATATCAATGAATGCTCGGGCAAGGTCAAAAACCAGCCAGATTAGAATTTTAACACCAGAGTTATTGCCCTTATTTTACTGAAAAAAAATCATTTTTAGCTTTCACCTTCATTTAGTATTTGATCTATACCAAACTTAGCCAGATTGTTGATATCAATTAATGAAAGCCTGGACAAGTTTGAAAATCAGCTATATCGGACCAGGAACAAAAGTTATGTCCCCTTGATTGATTAAAAAATGCCTATTTTGCCTTGTGAACACTCTAGCACCTTCATTTTTTATTTGGTCTTTACCATCTTTTGCCGGATTGTTCATATTGTGGGCACTCTAGCTCCTATATTTTTCATCCGATCACAGGAAGCATATTTGCATGGTCCTCTCTCAGATTTGTACACATTTTATCTTCCTGATCCGTCAACAAATATGGCTGCTGTTACAAAAAATAGAACAGTGGTTAAACAAAACTTCACAGGAGCATCCTTGCGTGGTCCACTCTCAGATTTGTACAAATTGTCCTGATCCATCAACAAATATGGCCACCGTTACTAAAAAATAGAACAATCTTTAAACGTCTTCTTCTCTTGAACTGCTGATGAACTGCTGGCTAGAGCTTGACGAAACATCACAGAAAGCATCATTACCTGGTCCTCTCTTAAATTTATACAAATCTTCTTGATCCGTCAGCAAATATGGCTGCCCTTACAAAAAATAGAAAAATCTTTAAATTACTTCTGATGAACTGCTGGATAGAATTTAATGAAACTTCACAAGAAGTATCCTTGCATGATCTTCTCCCAGATTTATACAAATCTTCCCGATCCATCAACAAATATGAAATAAGTCAAATATGATTTTGATGTATTTCAACAGTATGGCCACCATTACTGAAAATAGAACAATCTTTAAACAACTTCTTCTTATTAAGTATTGACCCAATTGTTTTGAAACTGGATCAAAAGAATCGTCTCATAACCCTTTCTCAATGACTTCTTCTCATGAACCGATGGTTGTTTTGTTTTCTCATAAAAAAAACTTGGTTTGTGGGTTCAGATCCCAATGGGGCAGATTTTATTTTTTTTAAACTTGTTTCATTTGTTATGTTTATTTTTTTTTATTATTTATTTTGCTCAAACTGTCATGGCCTCCTTAGCCAGTAGAGCATTACTCTTGTTTAAGAAATGCTTTACACTAAATAATCTAAGCTTGAACATTTATGATAAATTTGGTAAGTGGTAAATTGTGATACCTACATTGTAATGTGGTGAATAAAATGAGATATGTCAGGGGCAATAATTTAAATATGATATTGATACATTTAAACTGTAAATAAGTAATAAGTGAAATATGACTTGTATTTCAGAGGCTATGATGTGTCGTGTTTATTAAGTCAGATATGATTTTGATTATTTCATGGGCAATAACTCAATATGATATTGATGCATTTAAACAGTATTAAGTGAAATATGACATTTATTTCACATCAATAATGATTCAGATGCAATAGGTCGTTTGTAATACTGATGTTATTCAGTGGCAATAACTCAGATATGACATGTATTTCAGAGGCAATGATGTGTTGTGTTTAATAAGCAATCTCATTAAAACCAAATCCTAATTACGCTTTGATACTCTCCGCTATTGGATCTGAGAACACTGCCTTGGAGGTCACGTTTCATATGCACTTGTCTTCAGATGATGTTCGAGTGAACTAAACAAATGAACCACATAAAAAGCATAATTATATCTGAAAGAAGATAAAGTCGCCGTGTGTTAATGCTGCAGATTGCATGATAAATTCAAAGAAATGCACTAAATGACATGTTTTACAGCAAGAATACGAAGAAAATCATCGGCGCAGTCACGTTTTTTGAAAACATTCGAAACATTATTCTACCAAGCTTATTACAACATTAGGTTTTCTATATATAGAATTGTATTAAAACAATTGGTAGCGAGGTAGGCTATTGTGATGTTCTTTATTATCCGCGAGTGTGATTTTAGTGTGGGTTATGAGCTCAACCCTACGAAGTGGTAATTCTTTTTTTTTGCACCGCTATTGAATTTCGTCAAATAATCTCGGTTTTATTCAGCAAATATTCAAAAATGGTTGATGTGTTATGTTTGTAGACTGCTTCACAGCATTTGACTGAAACGTGACATGCACAATGAAGCATTCTAGGCTGAAATCTGATTGGCCAATGCAGTGTTGTCAGATTCTTAGTAGCATAGAGTATCATAGTGTGATAAAGGCTCTGATTTTAATGAGATTGGTTTAATAAGTCAAATATGATTTTGATGTATTTCATGGGAAGTAAGTCAAATATGACATGTATTTCAGAGACAATGATGTGTCCTGTTTAATAAGTCAAATATGATTTTGATGTATTTCATAGGCAATAACTCAAATATAACATGTATTTCAAAGGCAATGATGTGTCGTGTTTAATAAGTCAAATATGATTTTGATGTATTTCATGGGCAATAAGTCAAATATGACATGTTTTTCAGTGGCGATAATGTGTCAAGTTTAATAAGTCAAATATGATTTTGATGTATTGCATGGGCAATAACTCAAATATGACGTGTATTTCAAAGGCAATGATGTGTCGTGTTTAATAAGTCAAATATGATTTTGATGTTTTTCTTAGGCAATAACTCAAATATGACATGCATTTCAGAGGCAATGATGTGTCGTGTTTAATAAGTCAAACATGATTTTGATGTATTTCATGGGCAATAAGTCAAATATGACATGTTTATCAGAGGCAATAATGTGTCGTATTTAATAAGTTAAATATGATTTTGATGTATTTCATGAGCAGTAAGTCAAAAATGTTTATTTCAGAGGCAATAATGTGACCGATGTAAAAGAACTTAAGAAGATGGCCTGCATTCCCATGTTGAGAGCCCTGGTACTTTCCGGTAAGTCTGAATATGCTCGGAAGGCTCGAGGAATATGAACCTGCATGACCAAACCAATCCTCTACCGAGACCCGGAATCAGTGTATTAGGCAGAAATTGAAGACTTGGGTGTGCAAATCTGCAAACAGGGTGTGCAAAAAATAATTTGCTAACGATTGTGCTAAGAGACAGTTTTTACAGACGTAAGAGACAATTCACACCAAGTTGGTATCTCTGGGGCAATTTATTTTTACACATAAAGGTGAAAAAGGTATATTTTAGGAAGAGTTGTTCAGCAAAAAAAAAAAAAGAAGAAGATTTTTACCACCAAATATTGGCCGCGATTTTTCAAAAAACGGCCGTGCAAAAGACGGCCGCACGGTTGGCTGGCTAATACACTGGCCGGAATACAAGAAAACCATACCATACTGATTTTGTTACCTGTTTCTATATATTTCTATAGTACTAGTTTAAATATTTTCAAATTGTCTATCTGTCTTATCTCAAGTCCGCTGAAATTAGTGACACCTTCCCCACAAACGTCTTTCTCAACAGAGCAGTCTGTCATAACAACAGCAATTCCACGGCTTTCAATTGTATGACACATGACATCATTATACAGTAATAAACATCCATATTTGACCGCTAATGAAATAAATTAAGAATTGCAAAAATTAACACTTGGCATACCTGATGGAGGCATTTCTGCCAGATCAGTTTGTTGCAGGCTGTGTTTATATCTTGCCTGTTCTGTATTCTGTGTTTATAAGCTGTGTTTATAAGCTGTGTTTATATCTTGCCTGTTCTGTATTCTGTGTTTATATTTTGCCTGTTCTGTATTCTGTGTTTATATCTTGCCTGTTCTGTATTCTGTGTTTATATCTTGCCTGTTCTGTATTCTTCACAGAGAACCCTGCAGCTGAAGAAGATGATTATCGGGTGGAGGTTTTGATCGCCCTCAGAAAGTTGGAAAGACTGGACAAGGAGGAATACACAGAGGACGAGAGAACCGAGGCCGAGGAGATCGCCGAGACTCGGAAAGCGGACGACGCGAATGCGGAGGTAATTATTTAGGGGAATTGAAATGTTATCACATCCATAAAGCTTGGTACACTGTAAATGTAAGTAGGGGAGTGATCGGAGTATCTGTAAAAACAAGACACATGGCACTTGTGAAGAAAAACAATTTTTTTACACAGTTTACAAATCGTTGTTGATAATTTAATTTGAAACAGTTTTAAGCATAATGTTTTGATAAATATTAAATTGAGTATCACTAATTTATTAAGCTTCTGTTTATATATTGATGTAAACTGTTTATCACAATTTGTATTTCCTCAATACTTTTATTGCATGCAGCTTTATAGTAAACAATCACATTGAATGAACCATCAAGACACGGATGGTGGGAGGTCTAAAGTACTGGTTCTACCCAGGAAAATTTGGTGGTCTGCCTCCATCACAACAAAATTTACCATCATACATAGCCTGATATGTGCTGAAAATGACGTTAAACCCCAAACAAACAAACTAAATTTAATGTTGGATAAAATCCGATAAATTGATTGCCGTGTGTTCCTTTAAAGATTCACTTTCAGAGTTCTCTTGTCTATATATGATTTATACATACCATTCTCAGACTTGCCTTCAAATTGTACCAAGCTTTACTGGAAGATAATTTGTTTTTTCACTCTACCATTAATTTTGACTTTATTTTGCTTTATATATTACCAAATTATTGAATTTAACATATATGTTTCTGAAAATATAGATTAATCTGACTTTACTGCCCCTGCCCTCGAATGTTTTGCCTATACGTACGCCCCATCTGAACCTTGTTTATCTGACTCCTCCCATAGTTGTCAATGGATTCTTTTGAAATTTTATAGACTATTATTTTGGCATAAAAATAGACTCGGTAATCCCTGAGTTATTGCCCTTTGTTCTTAAGTTCTTTGTAAAGATATCATGGGTTAAAGGCAAACCCCAATTTAAGTGATGACTCATTCTTTTTCATTAAGACATCGCTTCATCGCATCAGAGCATGGGCATCAACGGACATATTTCTAGTTTGAAAAGTATTTCTTATTAAAGACATATTTCGAGCCTATTGTATTTGTGGTGGGGAGAGAATTTCTATAGGGAGCTATACAATTTCATGAGCAAAGTGTGATATTCAATTTTTCTTCAGATTGTGAGGCCCACCCAATGAACCTGTACACATAATAACACATTAAAGAATGTTCTATATTTATTGTGTTGTGCTCTGATTTTTGGTCTAAAAACAATTAAGAAATACCAGATAAGTTTTGTATTCAAAAGCTAAATTATAAACCTATATTTTTTCATTAAAGTAAATTACAAAGTGTTGTTTAGCTATTCTTACCCTCAATATAGCAATGCTATACAAATAAAAAAAATTAAGAGTGGGCCTCATTTTATATACCTGAGTTGATCAGCCATGAAGCGTGCTGGCTGTAAATATTCAAGCTTCCCATGCTTTTTCACTGACCAAGTAGCATTGGGAAATGTGTCTTTAAGGGTTATAAATGTATAATTCAAAACATTTTTAACAAGAATAAATTTTTTAAAAGTTTTAAATGAAAGTATCTTTCAGTTTTAATTTCTCAGGGGCCTAGGAATCTTTATGTGAGGAAGCTATCCAGCTGGCTTGCGGAACGTCGGTGGTTCTACCCAGGCGCCCGCCCGTGCACGAAAATTGCCCGAAGGGGCACCTGGGGTCTTCCTCCACCAATGGAAGCTGGAAAGTCGCCATATGACCTTAGCTGTTGGTGCGACTATAAAATCCAATTCAATCAATCAATCAGTTTTAATTTGCACTTTTGAGCCATCAAATATTAAAGTCATCAAATATTAAAGTGAAGCTAGTTTAGATAAATTTATGTTTGTAAACAACCGGTTATGTTGAATATTCCAAACTCTAGATTGTTTTCCATTATAACAGTAAGAGTTTTTAACTCAAAATTAAACAATTTATCACACACAGGGTTAACCTGTTAATGTATTTATGTGACGGGATGGGTCATAATTAAAGGAGGCTGGTAACATTTGTTTGGAGATCTATGCAGAGTTCATGAATTATTTAAAATGGATACCTTGTGATATGGTTTTAAGTCACAGTCCAAATGCCTCACAAATTAAAACCTAAATTTGAAAGTATTACACATTTTGAGTCAGACCCTCGGAGTCACCAGTGTGATGAATCATTTTATTTGTAACTTTACTTAATTTGGGTTGCATTGCTGACAAATATTAGGTCACCATAGACTTTGTATACATATATTGAGGAGTAAATGCCAAACTGTTGTAACTACACATAAATAATGAACAAGATACAACAGGTCAGCATGATCACTTGGTATATATATGTGTTATAATTCTAGCATTGGAATGGTATATTATATATGTATACATGTCACAATACTTCTAATTCCACATGCCTGTGTTTGGTACACTGTTGTTTAATCATACAGGTAGTAATGTACTATGGGATAAAACTCCTTGTTAACTTACATAGAATATACATTTGTGATTGTGAACTTATTTGTCAAATGCTAAAGGGAGGTAAATGCCTTATTTGTGTTCATATGACTTAAGGAGTAATTCCCCCTGCTGGGTAATCATAATAAAATTGTATAAAACTTGGGAATTGTATAAAACTTGGGTGAAAAAAAAAATGAATGCATGAAGTGTTCAGTATATTACATTTACACATATGTCTGGTAAGATCTGGCCTGAACAATGCATACATACTGGATACATAGGTTTACTGATGAATACACACGTGGCCTAGGTTTTGATGTAAAATTAGATGTGTATTCGTCAATTTAAAATTATCAAATTTGTGGTTGTTATTCAAGCATTGCCAAGATACAGGTGTTAAATTATTATACTGCAAGTTGAATATAAACATATTCAAGCAGGTCATTTACAGTTATTGTTTTTTGCTCGGTTAAATGCAGTTTCAGCAGTATCACACCGGGTAGTCTCATTTATTTGAAAGCTTAAATTGGGTGCTTTTTTTACATACGGACGTTATAGATGCACCCTAGTCGGAGGATGGCACATATCACAAAATCGTCTTGCCATTCATAAACGTGTATTTTATGCACTACACACAGGGTATATTGGGATATATTCCTTATTAAAAGCTTTTGGCACTTAAACCATCAATACCTATACAGTCAAACCTGCCCAAAAGACCACCTGTATAAAGAGATCACCTACTTTCATAGACCAATATTTAAGTTCCAAATTGTATTGTTTAAAACTAAAATGCACCTGTGTCAAGAGACACACCTCTGTCAAGAGACCAAATTCATCCTTCCCTTTACTCAGGAAAAATGAAATTATATATATTCCATATGAAAGTAACACATTTGTAATACATATGAAATTACATTTTACTAAATAACATTGAAAATTAAACAATTTGTACAACCATTTTCTACAATATCAGGGATTTTTCTAGGTGTCCCACGGGGCCGAAAAACGGACCTGTTCCAATGCAAAATAGTGTTTTTTTTATATGTAATGTACTGATACAGTCCTAATGTAACATACTAATCAATATCAGTGGTATGTTATTGACGTAATAGTGTTCCTAATAATACTTTTTAGGCTTTTACCTCACCCTAAAACTTACAAAATGTTGACGTAAACAGTTTTTAATTGGCCATTTTATCGATGAAAAAAAATCACAATTTGGTAGTTTTTACGACAGAAATTTCCCAAATTTACAAGGGTTCCTTTTCCCAAAAATACCTGAATATTCTGAATATTCTACAGAATTTATATGAATGCTATGTATTAATAAATATATGAAAAACATATATGTATATGTATGCATTTCATATGTGCCACAGGTGTATTATTTAAACATGAAAAATATATGTGCTACATATGTAAAAAACATGATGTACATGTGGAAGTAACGCGTGACATTGTGGGTGGTCTCCTAATACAGGTTTGACTCTATATTTTAAATCTCACATATATACATTTTACCTTTTTGTTACGCCTAGCTAAGGGAATTGTCATCGAACGTTGGGAGAACTCGTTATCATATCAGTTTTCTTGATGATAATGAGAAGAACGGTGATCACCAGGGCGAGATAGTAGATGGTAAATCATGTCATGATAATCTGGGGGGATGAAGGCACAGCAGGGCTGTAGAAGGATCCCCGTTATGGCTCATCTACTGTATTAGGGCTCAAAATTTCCAGCATTTTAAAACATTTTCAAATGTTTGTATTTTTTATTCCATTTTATTTTTAGGCAGAAAAGTTAATATATATATATATATATATTATATTGTTTAATTAATCTTTACAGCATATGTAAGATATTTGTGATGATTATTACCTAACTATAGTGACTTGGTGGAACGTCAAATTTCTAAAAATAGTTTACACTTCCAACATTTAATTCTGTTTTCCCAGAAAAATACCAATCATTAATTGCAATTCTCATTAAAAAATCCTGAAAAAAATAATTAAATTTGTTAAAAAAATAAATTTGACTAAATACATGTAAATACGCATTGCAAATCATACCTTAGGCTTTATTTATTTTGACCTTATTGATGTTCCATATACTGGAATAAAACATGTCAGAATATAGCAGTATTATTTTTTCTCTATGAATTATATTTGAACCTGAATGGTTAAAAAATGTCTTGATTTTAGTATACCTTAGATGGAGGTCAGACAACAATTTGTAATACAGATGTTTAATGTCTCACCAACATCCAAATGAGGATTCTTCTACAGCCTGCCGCATGAACAAGACTTAGAACCTACAATCAACACACGATATCATATCATAAATCATTTGTTCATACTGCATTTGCAAAAGTAGATTTACATAAAAAGTCATCATTTTGTTCTCCTTCTGGTGCATATATACCTAATTTAAAAAAAACATCATTTTTGTGTCGCATGCCTATCATGACTGGCACTTGGGGAACACTTTGTCCATCGTCTGTCATCGTCCGTTGTCGTCCATCGTCCATCACACGTTAACATGCAAACATGGCCATAACTTGAAAAGTATTTGACCTATGTTCATAAATCTTCACACACATCTTCATCTTACCTCGAGGAATGTCGTTAAACATGTCCATGTTAAACATGTTTTTTTTATGTACTCCCTATAGGAAATTAGGTATCGTTGATTCGTTGATGCTGATTTGTATTATTTGTATTTACAATTATGTGATATGTCAGTGTCTATTGCGAAATATTGGCGCATAACATCATGTCAACTTTACCTAAAGTCTGATAAAGGCACTGCGCTGAAATGTTGGTAAATAAATCATAAGGTATGGTAAACATGTCCAATAACTCCAACTTTCATTTTGGCAGAGTTATGCCTCTTTTCATAAAACTTTAACCTGCAACCTTACCAAGCTGATGAAATGAAATAAGCACATGACAGGCGACACAAGTGTTCCGTGGAACATCCTTCTAGTTAAGGATATTTTATTTCATTATTAGCAAATCACTTGTGCATTCTAAGATTTAGTGTGTTGATTCTTACATTAGTGCATGAATATGATAATCGGACAGCAGCTGCTGGTATTCCTAGGTACAAACCCCAGCTTCCGGTGTAAATGTCTGGGATTATGTAGCTATTATCAGACAGACCCATTGAAATTGTCACCAGCTGGTATTCCTAGGTGCAAACCCCAGCTTCCGGTGTAAATGTCCAGGAATTTTACATTACATTGCTGTTGGGGATCCCCAAGCTTACATTTCAAAATTGAAACCCCTTGCTACAAACAATAAGGACACTTTTGTATTAGCTGCTCCCTTTGCATGATTGCCAAATAGTGTATGCATATCCTGCCCAATCCAAGCATGATAGTGTATGCATATCCTGCCCAATCCAAGCATGTTTTCCCAATGATTGGAATTTATCTGTCATGAAATAATTCTACCCATTTACCCGTTGTTTTATGTATCCCATATTCCCCAAAACTGTTGCTTTAAGTAATGCTTATTGATGTTGAGGTGATCTGTAAGTCCCCACCCACTTTACCTTCACAAAACTACCCAACACCAATGGATTGGGTTATTTGTTTTTATTATGCATATATACATAAAATGCCTGTACTCATGTATTGTGATATTTTGGATTGACAATTATTTTTTGCTAGTCTAAGTTTTATATTTAGACAGATTTCAAAACTATAGTTTTGATGAGTTACCCAGATTGAAACATAATTGTGATTAAGTGCATGTTTAAGATTATATTAGTAAATGCATGGGTTAGACTATATTTGTTAATAAACGGAAATTATGGCATGCCACTGCATGTATACGATACACCAGAAAATCAAAGTTACAACATTGCATGAAATATTATGCTATTGCATGTTTTGTTTGATATGTATAAAGTCAAGTATAATTGTATTTGTTTTTCAGCTGAAATTTCCTGCCCCACCACACTTTATTGATACAACAACACACACATCCAATTTAGTCATGTTGTAAACAATATTAAAGGGACACACAACAATATTAAAGGGACACACAACAATATTAAAGTAAAGGGACACACAACAATATTAAAGGGACACACAACAATATTAAAGGGACACACAACAATCTTGAAGTTTTATCAAGCATTAAAGGCATCATCTCTCTCTCGATTAATTATTCTAATATCATTTTAACTTTAAACAATTTGCTTGCATATAATTAAAAAGAATAATTGAGTTTTGTTTTTTTCCGTATCTTCTATAGGTTTATATATATTATTTGTGCGATATAATTAAATGTTAGTAATATGCAAACATACTTTCCTCTGTGCTATTCTTATAATTAATATTAATGATTGAATAAATGTAATTACTAAGTTGTGTAGGAAAACTAACTGGACTATTTAAACCATCAAGATTGCCATGTGTCTGTTTAAAATGTTTTGGCAACTGTGACTTTTAATATAAAGAGACATACATAATGAGATACCATAGCCTATGGGACAAGGGAGAGCACCTGTCATTCAATCACCTCCAAGTAAATGCATCAGTTAGTTTGCTGACAGAGTTTTAACGAGGAAGGACCACATTTGCAGAGGAAGAACATCTTATTCCATATATTTATAATAATTTCATCATGCGGAGTGGTAAAAAAGCCATGCTATCTATCATTTTCCACTAGTTTAATAAATATGCAAATGGAGGCCGAATTTTCCGTTCGTCTCTGTTTGCATCGGAATTACCTCATTGATTTACCATATTTAATTAAAATGGAAATCGATGAGGCAGTTCCATTGTATGGAGAAGACCAAGTTAACACACAAAGTCATCATACAAACATACAACATCATCATACGTCAATGTTATATATAGGCAGCTACAAAATAAACTTTCCTTATGAGGCCTTTTTTGGAGTTATTTGATAGATAGAATCTCACATTCATGCATATGTAATAGTGCATTTATTAAACTCATTGGATAACATTGATAAGATGCTCAGCACAGCCTCGCTTCATATAATTTTATCGGACTCGTTTAATAAATTCAATACTAAACAGGCACTCATGTAACATCCTGTTTCAAAGATCCTCGGTCAAAATCTTCAAAATGGTGTAGCTATTCAAACTGGGTCACTTTAATACTTTTAAGTATGCATTTTTCTACTCGACTGGGCCGAAGTTGGCACTTCAACCACTCAAACAACTCAAACAGCATTTTATTTTGAATTTGAAAGGGTTATAAAACAATTTAAAAAGAAATAATATTGATTAAAACATCTTTATCAATAGGTTATATTAAACTACCCGACAGGAAAAGCATATCATAAAACAAAAACATGAATCTCCCAACATAATATTAAACATGCTGTCGATCATTTACAGGAGAACGGAGATGAAGCGGCAACAAACAATGATGTAAGGATCTCGTAACGTACCCCTGTTGTTCATGTTATGGGCCCAAGTAAAACCCTTCTTTTAACATTTAACCATCCATCCGTTTAAGAAGACGCCATTATTGGTCAGTGATCAAAAATTAAAGTGTATTTAGTTTTCTGGCCTTTCCATTAGAGGCAAGTCCAGCCTCATGTCAACCCTCTGAGGTCATCATTTGTCCCCGTAAAACATAAAATTATTGTATTAAAAACATCCATTAACCTTGTACTCTTACCAGATCAAATTGAACCTATAACATTGTAAACAATTTAACTGTTTTTTAACTATTTATTTTCATATCTGCATTGTTAAACCTATTTTACTTTTCAAGTTCTTCTGTCTCCCCTCTTGTATCAGGGTTTCTTAACAAATATGTCAAACTTAACACAACAAATGACAAAAATTATACATAGAATAGTGCTAACCTAATAATTATTATGTTCTGTGTTAACAGCTCTATGTACCGGGTATTCATGTTCTGGTGTTGCAAACTTCTTATATTCCTTATTTAATTGGAAATCCTTATGTTCCTTATTTGATGAAAAGACCTTATGTTCCTTATTTCAAGTAAAATACTTATATAATAAATGGTCCTTAATTCAAGTAAAATACTTATATAATAAATGGTCCTTATTTCATGTAAAATACTGTCGTGTGTTCGTGTAAAAACCTTATTGGTCCTTATTTTATATAAAAACCTTATGTTCCTTATTCATGAAAAACAACTCATGGTCCTTGTTTTCTGTAAAATAGATGTGTTCCTTATTTGTGAAAAAATAAGTTATGGTCCTTATTTGTATTAAATCCTTATTTCATGTACAATCCTTGGGTTAATGGTGACCTAAATGTTTTATCTCGCTTGCATAGACAGGTTAAGATTAATATGTGCATGCATGCTATATTGCTTACGCACGCATTAATGTTCATTTTACTGTTTTATGGATGATTTCTATAAATTACAATGTATGATATCATAGGCCATTATTTTTTTGATAATTTGTTTTACGAACCATCCTCCGACAAAACAAAATGAAGAATTTTATTTTTCCATCGGGAATTTGACATGTTATTGTGTGTGGTTTTTACCCCTCCCAGATTTTAATAGAACATTTTATTCTCTTTACCTTTCCATTAAAATAAAAAAAATAGCTTTTCAGAATTATTTTTTTTTGATTTTTTCCCCTCCTCCTACAACAATTCTCTGTCTTGATAGTTTGTAAAATGAATAATACAAAAATAATGGCCTTAAACGGATATAGTCTGGACATAACTTCATATAATTGATCAATCTTTTTGAATGAAAATGAATTGAATTTGGTTGTATGTATACACTAACTTAGACCCAGTTGTTCAAAGATCGGTTAGCTTAATTCTTGGTTAATGTATAAATTCAAAGTTACATTTTCTCATAAAAATATGTTTAGCAGTAAAAAAAAATTATTTCCATTTCTTCTTAACATAATGCTTTTACATGCTCAATTTCTGGTATAAATATTCATTTATCAGAATTCAGAGAGATTTGATATTAGACTTAATGCTTGGTTAAGTAAAGCAATCTTTGAACAACTGGGCCTAAGTTATTAGATATACAAGTAACAACTGGGCCTAAGTTATTAGATATACAAGTAACAACTGGGCCTAAGGTTATTAGATATACAAGTAACAACTGGGCCTAAGTTATTAGATATACAAGTAACAACTGGGCCTAAGTTATTAGATATACAAGTAACAGCTGGGCCTAAGTTATTAGATATACAAGTAACAACTGGGCCTAAGTTATTAGATATACAAGTAACAACTGGGCCTAAGTTATTAGATATACAAGTAACAACTGGACCTAAGTTATTAAATATACAAGTAACAACTGGGCCTAAGTTATTAGATATACAAGAAACAACGGGGCCTAAGTTATTAGATATACAAGTAACAACTGGGCCTAAGTTATTAGATATACAAGTAACAACTGGGCCTAAGTTATTAGATATACAAGTAACAACGGGGCCTAAGTTATTAGATATACAAGTAACAACGGGGCCTAAGTTATTAGATATACAAGTAACAACTGGGCCTAAGTTATTAGATATACAAGTAACAACTGGGCCTAAGTTATTAGATATACAAGTAACAACGGGGCCTAAGTTATTAGATATACAAGTAACAACTGGGCCTAAGTTATTAGATATACAGGTAACAACTGGGCCTAAGTTATTAGATATACAAGTAACAACTGGGCCTAAGTTATTAGATATACAAGTAACAACTGGGCCTAAGTTATTAGATATACAAGTAACAACGGGGCCTAAGTTATTAGATATAAAAGTAACAACAGGGCCTAAGTTATTAGATATACAAGTAACAACTGGGCCTAAGTTATTAGATATACAATTAACAACTGGGCCTAAGTTATTAGATATACAAGTAACAACGGGGCCTAAGTTATTAGATATACAAGTAACAACTGGGCCTAAGTTATTAGATATACAAGTAACAACTGGGCCTAAGTTATTAGATATACAAGTAACAACTGGGCCTAAGTTATTAGATATACAAGTAACAACTGGGCCTAAGTTATTAGATATATAATTAACAACTGGGCCTAAGTTATTAGATATACAAGTAACAACTGGGCCTAAGTTATTAGATATACAAGTAACAACTGGGCCTAAGTTATTAGATATACAAGTAACAACTGGGCCTAAGTTATTAGATATACAAGTAACAACTGGGCCTAAGTTATTAGATATACAAGTAACAACTGGGCCTAAGTTATTAGATATACAAGTAACAATGGGGCCTAAGTTATTAGATATACAAGTAACAACTGGGCCTAAGTTATTAGATATACAAGTAACAACAGGGCCTAAGATATTAGATATACAAGTAACAACTGGGCCTAAGTTATTAGATATACAAGTAACAACTGGGCCTAAGTTATTAGATATATAATTAACAACTGGGCCTAAGTTATTAGATATACAAGTAACAACTGGGCCTAAGTTATTAGATATACAAGTAACAACTGGGCCTAAGTTATTAGATATACAAGTAACAACTGGGCCTAAGTTATTAGATATACAAGTAACAATGGGGCCTAAGTTATTAGATATACAAGTAACAACTGGGCCTAAGTTATTAGATATACAAGTAACAACTGGGCCTAAGTTATTAGATAAACAAGTAACAACGGGGCCTAAGTTATTAGATATACAAGTAACAAATGGGCCTAAGTTATTAGATATACAAGTAACAACTGGGCCTAAGTTATTAGATATACAAGTAACAACTGGGCCTAAGTTATTAGATATACAAGTAACAACGGGGCCTAAGTTATTAGATATATAAGTAACAACTGGGCATAAGTTATTAGATATACAAGTAACAACTGGGCCTAAGTTATTAGATATACAAGTAACAACTGGGTCTAAGTTATTAGATATGAGCCGCAACACGCGAAAACGTCCCTTCGGACGTTTAGATGACAACGTCATAAAGTAACAATTTATGACGTCGGCCGGAAATCAATTACTTACTAATCAAATTTCCGTTACTTCCGTGTTTTACCTAATTATTATATAATAGGGAACATGTTTTCTTAAAATAAATAGTTAATGCTATAGAAAATGATAATTGTTTATGTTTTTTGTTGTTATTTTATCAACGACGTCGTCCAAGACGCCGACGTCAACGTCAAAATTAATGAAGAGTACTATCTTTAATTTTCAAATTGAGATAATATCATTTTTAATTAAGATATCAACATAAAATAAAGAGATTTTTAAAGAGAAAATCACCATGTTTCATAAAAATAAAAAAAAATAAAATGTCAAAATTTGTCTGAAGGGTCGTTTTCGTGTGTTTCGGCTCGTATACAAGTAACAACTGGGCATAAGTTATTAGATATACAAGTAACCCTGGGCCTAAGTTATTAGATATACAAGTAACAACTGGGCCTAAGTTATTAGATATACAAGTAACAACTGGGCCTAAGTTATTAGATATACAAGTAACAACTAGGCCTAAGTTATTAGATATACAAGTAACAACTGGGCCTAAGTTATTAGATATACAAGCTGGGCCTAAGTTATTAGATATACAAGTAACAACTGGGCCTAAGTTATTAGATATACAAGTAACAACTGGGCCTAAGTTATTAGATATACAAGTAACAATGGGGCCTAAGTTATTAGATAAACAAGTAACAACTGGGCCTAAGTTATTAGATATACAAGTAACAACGGGGCCTAAGTTATTAGATATACAAGTAACAACTGGGCCTAAGTTATTAGATATACAAGTAACAACGGGGCCTAAGTTATTAGATATACAAGTAACAACTGGGCCTAAGTTATTAGATATACAAGTAACAACGGGGCCTAAGTTATTAGATATACAAGTAACAACTGGGCCTAAGTTATTAGATATACAAGTAACAACGGGGCCTAAGTTATTAGATATACAAGTAACAACTGGGCCTAAGTTATTAGATATACAAGTAACAACTGGGCCTAAGTTATTAGATATACAAGTAACAACGGGGCCTAAGTTATTAGATATACAAGTAACAACTGGGCCTAAGTTATTAGATATACAAGTAACAACTGGGCCTAAGTTATTAGATATACAAGTAACAACGGGGCCTAAGTTATTAGATAAACAAGTAACAACTGGGCCTAAGCCATTAGTTATACAAGTAACAACTGGGCCTCAGTTATTAGTTATACAAGTAACAACTGGGCCTAAGTTATTAGATAAACAAGTAACAACTGGGCCTAAGTCATTAGTTATACAAGTAACAACTGGGACTAAGTTATTAGATATACAAGTAACAACTGGGCCTAAGTTATTAGATATACAAGTAACAACTGGGCCTAAGTTATTAGATATACAAGTCAAAGTCCAGACTGATCCAGACTGTGATGTACTTGATATTATTTTCAGGCGATATACATTATATGCTTATATGTATGCTTTTTTTATATTAATTAAAATGCTTTGTTACTGTTGAACATAACACCTAATTAGGCCTGCAGTATATGTCAGCTGATTGTTGTTGACATATGTCATGATGTTATGTAACATGGTTGCTATGGTAACATGTGTTGCTATGGTCACATTATAAATACAATTTTTTTGTACAAATCAGCAGGCAATGGAGGAGCAGCAGGCCGCAGAAGACTAATTAGCGTTAATTAAATAGAGCATGTGTAAGCCTTAATTGTCGTAGAAAATGTTCTAACAACTGTGGGATAATCTGGTAGCTACAAAATAATGCAAATTAACATTGTGATGGTTATTTGGTGTAGTTAATGAAAGAAAATAAAACAGCGATGTTAATTATTGTAAAATGGCATCCTAACAAATAGAAATATACAGCCTATTAAATAATTTTGGTTGTCATGACAACGTCTAATAATAATATTAATATATAATCATCGAGTACGAGAGGTGTTCAGCTTATAACATAACACATTCATTTTGTACCTGATTCAAACATCTTGACATTCTCGCCGAATATGTCCATTTTAATGTCAAGTGTAATGTTTCTTTCGATATAAAACATTATGACATGAACTATTATGTGATTCCTAATTTTGCTGCATCCGTATTTTTGTAAAATGGTAAAGACATTTTGAAGCAAAATAATGATGAAAAAAATATAAACTTTGACCAAAATATATCTTTATATATGGTATGTGATAATACAGCAACAATAACTATTCATTTTTTGTCTCATAAAATATGAATAAAATGCTTATTTTGGTAAATTTATAAAATCATCGGTAACATACTAGCAAACTGTTCTATAATTTGTCAATTTCTTAAAATTTCGATAAAATTTGAACTTTTACTTCAACATTTATATTTTTGACTTAAAATAAAACATACGATCATACATGTATTTAAATTTCAAAAACAGTTTCAAACAATTATGATATGCATTTAGTGACATTATTTGGTTTAAGGTAAACCTCTACGGCACTGGAAACATATAAGTTTAAAATTGGAAACTAGTTGGTACCTAATTTAAAGCGAACTTGTAGATTATTTTTAAATGCATATGTTCTAAATAACAGTTTCACAACATTAAATCACGCATGTTTTATGATAACCATTTCCGCTGACAAATAACATCTTCAACAAAAGTGTTACATTATAAGTTGAACACCTCTCGTACAAATTAACTCATCATGTAGAATAATCACTTTTTGACAAGGGCTGTTAGAGAGTAACGCTCCTCGACTAAATGGTTTGTCAAAGAAAGGCACTTTTAGCAATAATAATCTTTATTGACATAGTATACAGTGGTTTTTCAAAGGAAAACACTTGTAATTGTAATTATCTGTATTGACATATTATAGCCTCTAGAGTTTAATACATACACAGATAGATACATACACATATAGTATATATTTTTTATTAATTGTTTTATCGATTTTTTCGCCAAAAATGTAGAGTAGAGTAAAGAAATAAAAAATAAATAAAAAGGAAAATATTTCTCATTTTCAAAAATTTCAGGTTTTATAGTTTATTTTTACATGATGTAATCGTCAAAATAATAAGGAATCGTAAAACTGATACCTGAAACTGGGTATTAATTTCAAATGTTTTGTGGCGGCAACACTTTTTTTGAAAACACAACATTATTTTTTCAGTTTTGCTAAATTTTAAGATAGGTGGGTCGGTAACCCTAAATTTTAGGGTAGGTGGGTCGGTAACCCTAAATTTATTTTAGGGTAGGTGGGTCGGTTATCCTAAAATTTTGTGTAGGTGGGTTGGTAACCCTTGATTTTAGGGTAGGTGGGTCGGTAATCCTAAATTTTAGGGTTGGTGGGTAGGTGGGTCGGTAACCCTAAATTTATTTTAGGGTAGGTGGGTCGGTAATCCTAAAATTTTGTGTAGGTGGGTTGGTAACCCTTAATTTTAGGGTAGGTGGATCGGTAATCCTAAATTTTAGGGTTGGTGGGTCGGTAACCCTAAATTTTAGGTAGGTGGGTCAGTAATCCTAAATTTTAGGGTAAGTGGGTTGGTAACCCTAAATTTTAGACTAGGTGGGTCGGTAAACCTAAATGTTAGCCTAGGTGGGTCGGTAATTCTTAAAAAAAAAAGTGGCCTGAAAGAAAAACAATCTGACTGTGTAGTCGGCAGTGTTCTTCATCATCAAGTGTCTCGCAGAATTTACATAATCTGGATCTTCTTTTCTTTTTTTTTTATCTACCAATTTAAATTTGTAGGGCTTCCGAGATCCTTATTTTCTTGAAATGTTTTCTTTATTAAACATTTATTTACATTTTACAATTTAGTTTTAGCAAAGTGGGGGGTTGGGGTGGTATACTGGAATCACCTTGTCTGACCGTCTGTCTGTAGACGCAATTCTTGTCCGGGCTATTTCTCAGTAACTCCTTCTTAGAATTTCGCAAAACTTACTAGGAAGTATCAATATTGAGTGAAGATGTGCATACTGTCATGACGTTCCGGTTCAATAATTTTCCACTGAGTTATGGCCCTTTGTATTTCGTATGCATTTCATACTTGGTAGTCAAATAGAGCATTCTTGTTCAGCCTATTTCTCTAAAACCCCATGTTATAATTTCGTGAAACTTGCTACAAAGCATCAATATCAAGTGCAGATGCGCATATTATTGTGACATTCCGATTTGATAATTTTCCACTCATTTATGGCCCTTTGTATTTTTAATGCATTTCATACTTAGTAGTCATCCAGGCTTTTTCTCTATGATGTATGTCTAAACAAACTCTTGTATGTTTACTCACCCCCCAACAAGTTGCCAGCGAGGGGTATTTGTCCGCCTCCGGTGACAGTTCTAGTTTTATTTTATGATCCTATATTAATTAGTTTATTTGCCAGCAGAGCATATGGATAGTTGGGCTGGAAATCACATAATGCATTCTAACAGTGTGGTGATGGGAGACTTGAACTAACGAAAGTTAGATCTTCACAAAGGTTCTTAAGTAAAAACCTTTCTTAAATAGAAAAATAACAGCATAAAATGACAACATAAAAATTCTATGTTCAAAAAATAAAGGTTCTAGCTTATTTCAATAATTTCAGAGTGAGACAACATCGCCAGTCTGTAAGTGACTTTTGGAATAGTTGTGGGGGATGGATGAGTTGAGTTTTTATCATGTGACGGGTTTAGAAAAATACTCTTGGTTCAGTGTATAATAGTTCAATTTTGCCTTGCAGTTCATGAAAATTACTGTGATGGTACCACTCAGGAAGCACACATTGATTCAACACACATTTTCGAGAAGCAATCAAATCTATTTTTGAACATTTAGCACAGCACAAATATTTTCTAAGCAGCAGCAAAGATCAGTGATCTTTAAAATAATGTTATTTTTGTGTCTCCTGCATAGCATGGCAGACACTTAGGGATCACTTTGTCCGTCGCCATCGTCCGTTGTCCAAACTTGGCCATAACTTGAAAGTATTTGACCTATGTTCATAAAACTCAGGGAATGTTACGCTAAACATGTCCAATAACTATGACTTTTATTTTGGCAGAGTTATGCCCGTTTTCATAAAACTTTAACATGCAACCTAACCAAGCTCATAACTGGCCATAACTTAAAACTTCACTCACATATTGATCTTAACACAAGAAGTGTGGTTACCCATGACCAATAACTAACTTATTGGTCACGTGTAACAACACTTCTTGTGTTAAGATGAATATGTGTGTGACAGGCGACACAAGTGTTCCTTGGAACCCCCTTCTAGTTGTCTCGCTTTTTTTCAAAGGAAAAGAAGAGACATTATTATACGTGTTACTGTTATTTCATTTAGGCCAAGGCTTCATTGATTTCGCTCAGGAACTGCATACACTAGATTGAACAAACGTGAATTGTACTTATATAGTAGATTGTACAGCTCAACTACACACAGTGAAACCACACTGCATACACTAGATTGAACAAACGTTAATCATACTTATATAGTAGATTGTACAGCTCAACTACACAGAGTAAAACCACACTGCATACACTAGATTGAACAAACGTGAATCATACTTATATAGTAGATTGTACAGCTCAACTACACAGAGTGAAACCACACTGCATACACTAGTTTGAACAAACGTGAATCATACTTATATAGTAGATTGTACAGCTCAGCTACACAGAGTGAAACCACACTGCATACACTAGATTGAACAAACGTGAATCATACTTATATATTAGATTGTACAGCTCAACTACACACAGTGAAACCACACTGCATACACTAGATTGAACAAACGTGAATCATACTTATATAGTGGATTGTACAGCTCAACTACACAGAGTGAAAACACACTGCATACACTAGATTGAACAAACGTGAATCATACTTATATAGTGGATTGTACAGCTCAACTATACAGAGTGAAAACACACTTGACCTTGACCTTTACTGGGAAATTTTACGTAACATTTTTGTGTTTAGGTCTGTTTCTCAGGAAATAAAAGCACTAGATCGGTTAAACTTGACTCATACTTAAACATTTGGATGTACAGATCAGTTAAGCAGAGTGGTTCTACAAATGACCTTGACATTTCAGGGTCATTTACTTCATTTAGGCTTCTGTTTAAGTCTGTTTTCCAGGAGACACTAGGTCATCCAAACCTGATTAACGTCATACTGTACTTTTACTCTTCTTTCTAAGCCCAGTTATGGCTAGAAGAGTCGTATAAATCCGCCAATTTCTTGGTTAAGGTTACCTTGTTAAAGAATTTTTTGGATTGGTTTTGTAGCCTCATTAACCATGTTGTCATCAATGAAATAGTTGTTTATGCACAGATAATATCCCAGAACAAAACTGGGAACTAATCACTAATTTGAAACAAATGTTATGAAATTTGATTTAACACTCGACGACTACTTTGAAATGTTTGTTAAATATATGTATAATTAGTTGAATATAGTTTCTACATTACTGAGCAGCATTTAATGCACGAATTGCACGTGTTACTGTTATTAATATCATAATGGTATGCATGATACAATCATAGTAACACTATATTTAGTAATAATTACTTAACAAAAGTTAACAAATGGAAATTAAGTTTGGCATGACATTATTTAGGATTTTAAAGACGTCTCCATGCATCTTTGATTCCAAAATCTCAAAACTGTTTAAGTACCTGTACCATTCAGTTAACACCTTAATTATCAATCAAGAATTCAAGATACATTTAATTGCTAATAGAAATTGTGCATGTTCAACTGATCTGTCGCTGGAGTTTCTATCCCACTTGCCTATTGTCATACTGATACAGCACACCTTGTAGTATAACTAAGTTACTTAAAACGTTTTGTGATTTTGACATCAAATTAAGGCATGATACTTGTAAATGATTTGAAATGGACATGCTTTTTCACGACCATATTTTCTTGTTTAACAACCGTTTTGTCTTGTTTCAGAGCAAGAAGGGGTCAGACAATGAGGAAGAAGAGGAAGAGGCTTGATGTGGTCACATGACCTAGATATTGTCACATGACCTAGTGTTTCAATTTATCAATTGTTAAGAACAATAAACTAAATTCATACCCAAATTGAAAGTGATAACCATTCATTTGAACAACTGAACAAAAAGGATATTTTTAGAAAGACTTGAGAGTAGTTCAAAATACATACTTAATTACAAGTTAGAGTTAATTACAAAAATGAATTATTTCTTTAACCAATTACAAAAATGCATTATTTCTTTAACCAAGCTCACGGATGTTGTATTTGAGAAAAACAAAGCATTGTTTGGCCAACATTATATGCATTTCTTCAACAGCTTTTTTATGTAGGTAGATATGTTTTTAAATTGGACATATTTGTATACAGCATGCAGATGTAAGCACTATGATCTACATGTGGTTCATGTTAAGAAAAATTATATCAAAATTGGTGAAATATACACAAAATATTTTTAATAGTGGTCAGTGCTTGGGGGTGGGGGTGTGAGGACAAGGTGGGGTTAGGGGACACATATATTTTTTGGCCTTTCAGGGCAGATGTTCTAGTTTCAAATAAACTAAAATAGTAAGTTAATTAATACTGTATGGTTGTTTTTTTCTCCTCTGCCTCGAATGGGGGCCTATTTACAAAATGCTCAAGTTTATTCGCACTTTTACAAGCAACTTAGTTTTGACTGAAGAAAGAACTTTTTCTTTTACACCCATTTGTCAAAAATGTCTTAATGATTTTAAATTCCATCAACAAATTATATTTAATTCTAGAGGTAGTTTGACATCTATGAAAATCTTAAATATGTATCTATAGAACAAGCATGGAGACGATTTTCAGATTTTATTTTCATTTAAACATGTTTGATTGTCATATTAATGGTTGTGAATTTGTGTTAAATGTATATATCTGTGATACATCTTCGAACGATATCAGTTGTTTATCAATATGTCATTATTTATGTCAGAAAAATAAAAGTATTTTTAAACTTTTAGTAAATCTTATATTTTACAAGCATTGTTATAATCAGTAATGTATAGCCTGTCGAGTATTTATTCTGTCCCGTTTTATTGGGATGAAATAGGGTATGAGTGAGGTTTGGTGCACACCCTAGAACTTCATTTAAAGGTGAGTGTTCACCCTTTTTGTAGTATTATCAGTTAACAAATTTAACTCTTAAACTTCATATGAACATTTCTTGACAGTCCCGGAGACAAACATATATTTCAAACCGCTACTAAAATAAGTATTATTTGCCTGATGTAGATACTACTTTAACCACTGCGTGACTGCACGGGGAAATGAGATAAATCTGAATTGAATAGCTGCAAAACTATTGTCAGATAATTGATAAATACATTTACCTGTGGATTAATTTACCTGTTCAAAGTTTTCTACGTCATCAAATAAATCTTATTTTCGCTTTTCACAGATATTGCAGTGTGTGAATTGTAAATATCTATATGTAAATATCTATATGTAAATATCTATATGTAAATATCTATTGATTTCAATTTAAATAGACGTAAACATATTCATGAAACAAAACATGGCCAGAGATCCTTTTTTATTTTACCACTGACAGTTCCATAGCGGTACACTTTTTGTCAACGCCTTTATATGCTGTCCCGTTTTATTGGGATGACAATAGGGTATGAGTGAGGTTTGGTGCACACTCTAGAACCTCATTTAAGGCCACAGCAGCCTTTTTACAACTGACTGTTCCATAGGGGTACACTTTTTGTCAACGCCTTTATATGCTGTCCCGTTATATTGGGATGACAATAGGGTATGAGTGAGGTTTGGTGCACACTTCAGAACCTCATTTAAGGCCACAGCGGCCTTTTTATCACTTACCGTTCCATATCGGTAAACTTTTTGTCAACACTTTTATATGCTGTCCCGTTATATTGGGATGACAATAGGGTATGAGTGAGGTTTGGTGCACATCCTAGAACCTCATTTATGGCCACAGCGGCCCTTTTACTATTGACCGTTCCATAGCGGTACACCTTTTGTCAACGCTTTTATA
This sequence comes from Cyrtodaria siliqua, assembly GCA_037043455.1. Taxonomy (NCBI): domain Eukaryota; kingdom Metazoa; phylum Mollusca; class Bivalvia; order Adapedonta; family Hiatellidae; genus Cyrtodaria; species Cyrtodaria siliqua. Next base: position 254,715 of record JAWPHD010001553.1, on the reverse strand, counting down.
TGCTGTCCCGTTTTATTGGGATGACAGTAGGGTATGAGTGAGGTTTGGGGCACATCCTAGAACCTCATTTAAGGCCACAGAGGCCTTTTTACCATTGACCGTTCCATAGCAGTTCACCTTTTGTCAACCCTTTTACATGCTGTCCCGTTATATTGGGATGACAATAGGGTATGAGTGAGCCTTGGTGCACACTCTAGAACCTCATTTAAGGCCACAGCAGCCTTTTTACCACTGACCGTTCCATAGCGGTACACTTTTTGTCAACGCTTTTATGTTGGTGGTGTTGCTTTTCCTTTTAATTGTTGTTTGTTTAGAAACAGTCTATTAATTCATTTTAAATTATTTTATTTTTAGAATTTTGTGATTCTTGGTTTCAAGAAACTTATTACTCAATGAGTGATATAAACAGTCATAAGATGTTTCTCATAGCAATTAAAATGCTCTGAGTTGCATCATAATAGCATGATGTAATGTCATAATACCAGAAAGTGATGTCATGATAGAAACTAGGAATCAAGCATTCTGATTGGTTCAGTGATAAACAATAGACCGATGAAACCAGTTAATTTAAAGCTCATACATTCTCAGAACACACAGAGGTTTTACTGGACATTGAGTAATGAGGTTCTTGAAACCCAGAAACACAAAATTCTAATAATAAAAAAATTCTAAAATGATTTAATATACTGTTTCAAAACAAACAAGGGGCGTCCGTGGCCGCTATTGAACGGTCAGTGGTAAAATGGCCTCTGTGGCTTTAAATGAGGTTATAGAGTGTGCACCAACACTCGCTCATACCCTATTGTCATCCCAATATAACGGGACAGCATATAAAAGAGTTGCCAAAAGGTTTCATAGCGGTACTTACCTAAATCCTTATAAGACGTTAGCGTTTGATGTGTGTCTTTAATCTTGTCTGTGTTGTACCCTTAATGGTTCGTTCTCTTGTTGCTCTGGTTTCCACCAAATCACTGAGTACTTACTTTGTGGCTTTCTAGGCTTTTTTTTTTTTTTATACGCCTGTTTCTAAAAAACGGGACGTATTATGGTATGGGGTTGTCCGTCCTTACGTGTGTACGTCCGTCCATTCACTTTTGCATTCCGCACCATAACTAAGTATGAATCCCCCCTCATGGAACTTCATAAATATTTTGTCCATGGTTAGTGGAGAAACCCTAATGTGTTTGGGGTCAGTAGGTCAAAGGTCAAGGTCACCATCACTTTATATGGAAATATGAATTCCACATGAAAACTTCAAAACCATAACTCCTACACTCATGAAATTTCATAGGTTCATCACCCATTTTGAAAGCAGGAACCCTAATACTTTTGGGGTCAAAGGTCAAGGTCACTGACCTTATATGGAAATATGAATTCCGCATGATAACTTCAAAACCGTAACATCTACACTCAGGAAACTTCATAGGTTCATCGCCCTTGTTGAAAGCAGAACGAAGTTCTTTTGGGCCTAGTAGGTCAAGGTCACAGTGACCTTATATTGAATCATGCATTCTGCACAATACATTCAAAACCGTAACACAATACACTCATAAAGCTTCCTAGGAACATAGCCCTAGGTGAATGGAGGAACCCTATTGTTTCGGGGCCAGTAGGTCAAAGGTCAAGGTCACCATGACCTTATATGGAAATAGGCATTCCATCCGATAATTTCAAACCATAATTCCCACACTTATGAAACTTTATAGGTACATTGTCTTTGGTGAGAGGAGGAACACTATTGATTATGGTTGGTGAGAGGAGGAACCCTATTGATTATGGTTCAGTGGGTCAAAGGTCAATGTGGCCATGACCTTATATGGAAATAGGCATTCCTCGTGATAACTTCGAAACTATAACACCCACACTCAAGAAATTTCATAGGTATATAGACTTTGGTGAAAGGAGGAATCCTATTGATTTTGGGTCATTTGGCCAAAGATTAAGGTCTCTGTGACATTACCATGGAAATAGGCATTTCGTGCGATAACTTTAAAACCATAACACCTACACTGATGAAAATTCATAGGTACATTTCCCTTGATGAGAGAAAGTATCATATTTCATTGGTGTTAGCAGGTCAATGGTCAGGGTCACTGTGTCCTTATGTTGTAATATGCATTCTGTGCGATAACATCAAAACCATAACACCCCGACTGATGAAACTTCGTATGTGCATTGACGTTGACAAGAGAAAGAACCGAATTGTCTTTGGGGTCATTAGGCCAAATGTCAAGGTCACCATGACCTTATATGGAAAAATCTGCCAAATAAATGTGAAACCACAACACTCACACACATGAAACTTTATAGATGCTTTGCCTTTGGTCAGAAGAAGAACCCTGTTGCTTTTGAGGTCACTACGTCAAAGGTCATGGTCACCAGTACATAGTCCAGGTGATAACTTCAGGGGTATAATACCTACACTCATGAAAGTTTGTAGCTATATTGCCCTTGGTGAGAGGAGGAACCCTATTGCTTTTGGGCTTAGTAGGTCAAAGGCCAAGGTCACAATGTCCTCATATGGACATACACCTTGCAAATGACAATCCCGGAAATATGATACCCACACGTATTAAACTTCATAGTTGCATTGTCCTTGTCAGAGGAGGAAGCCTATTACTTTTGGGTTCAGTAGGTCATCAAGGTCACATTGAAATGACAAAGACTGAATCCTAAGACATTTTCCTCACTTTAATTTGTAACTAAATGCATTAGACCTACATTTTTGAAACATGAACGCTTTAGGAATGCCCCGTTTGACGGCACTCTTGTATTATATAATTATACATGATCATTTATGTGTTGTACTTATATTGCCTACTAATTTTGCCTTTGTTTGTTAGAGATTATAACCTTGCGGCGATATCTTTATTTACACTGTCCCGTTTATTTGGATGACACTAGGGTAAGAGTAAGGTTTAGAGCTTGGGTTAAACCCCCAGCGGATTTTTTTTGCCACATACCGTTCCAAGGCAGTAGCCCTATTTTCCACCCGTTTGTGTTTGTGATGTCTTATCTTGCCTTTTATTCATCTTTGAAGTTGTTCTTTGTTTCTGTGTGTTTTTGTGGTTGACTGTCATCCTGGAATGCTACTTTTCCTGTTCGAGTGTTGTGTCTACTTCGTTTACTGACCGTTCCATGGATCTACGGTGCCATTGCGTTTGGGTGCTGTGATTTCTATATATATGATTTTTTTCTCATTGTTGTGTTCATTACTCTGTTACTTGTGCAGTGGGGTGGTGGTAAAACATCTCAACGTGCATGCAATCAATGTTGTTATTTCTTCCCATCCTACAGAGATGGCGGCTTCCACCTTTGTTTCAGCGTGGTTTTGCGCTGTACTATAAACGGATTATACCTCGTAAAATCTAACCAGGAATCTGCTGTTAAAACATCTAAAGTCATTCTTTCACCTCTTAAATTTCACTCTGTGTCTACAGTTTATCTTCACCAGGGAAATTCTAATATGTTTACACATACATTATCAATCAATTTATCACATTTTGATCTTTATTTGGCGTCTACCATTTATATTCCTGGACAAGTTCAATATTAAGAAATATACCTTTTGTCAAACAGACACCCCTTAAAACAGCTGTATTGTCAGACCACCAGTTAATATTAATAGGCTAAACAGTAGACGTACTTTCTATCTCTATTCTTAAGTGCAGCTCGAAAAGGTGAAGTGCATGTAAATACTTGCCACAGAAGTCCACTATCAAATCCATAACTAATGGTAGGGAGTTCAGTATCAATATATATATATATATATATATACGAAAGTTCGTTTTCGTGAACATTTGTACAAAATGCGTCAATCGAAATGATTTAAAAACTCTCTTTATACACAATTTAGTGATTCGGGGCATTCTATAAATGATGTTAACCTTCATTCTGTGGAATTCATTGAATTTGATAAAGCTGCTACCAACGGATACAAGATACAAGCTAGACATATTGCTGAGCTCAAATGTATAAATTTTTTTACAAACTCCTTATCCATTAGGTCTAAATGATAACATTTATAATGAAGGAAACATTTTAAATACTCATGATATAGAAGTGATCATTATAGTGTTTGCTCATAAGCTTAAACGGCGGTCGCATGGTCGTAGAAAGAGCCATAATTTAAATGCCTGTCGTAATGAAATTTGCAGATGCATTAAAATATTTTGTACTAAGTGGTGTAGATGCGAAAGCGCAGATAAAAATGCACTTAATGCCTGGATGATAACAGTGTTTGAAATTATCGATCTACGGATACAAGTTTATGAGTTTAATTCCTCTCTTCTTACACGGCGGCCATACGTCATCTGAAGAAGGGAATCCAGAATCTTCATTTGACGACTGAACTATATGGTCCTACTACACCAATTCATTTTCCATAGACATGTTTTATAACTCTAAGCTCAGTACTGTGTTCCCTTATATAAGCAGCTATGTTTTTGCTTACCTGTTTTGAAAGATCTATCTTAGTTTTATCAAATAAACGTACACAAACCATACGTTGAGTATGTTTTGAAAAAACTGTTTGGGTCGGATGGTGTGACCCACTTACTTGCATGGGTAACAGGTCAACTCGTACTTAAGTCAAATTGTACTTAAGTCAACTCGTACTCATTTTGGTCAACTCGTACTCATTTAAGTTTTTCAACTGGTCAACTCGTACTCATCTCGTACTCACTATTTATTTCTTATGTTTAGGTAATTAAATTTGTATTTTTTATGAAAGAAATAATAGAACAATTCATCCAATAAACTATTAAAATTGTATTGCAGCATTCCTTTAAACATATTTGATTGTAACAACTCATTTTGAACATTATTTATGCTTTTTAAACTACAAAATTTCGTTTCACGTAATGCTTATACATTTGATACCTGCTTTATGAAGTCTACGTTACCGTAATGTACGTTACCTTGTTGAATGAAGGTGTTTGGTTTAAGAAATTAAGAACATAAATATTTTATATTCGAAAATTATTTCAAACATCTTAGTTATAATAGACATACGTATCCATGATGTGATATTGAAGAATTTCCAGCAGTTGACTCACATTACTGCCGAAAGGATAGCCAAAAGAGTATCTTGACAAACAATTGACAGTTAGAAAAATGTATAATTTATACTGTGAAAAGTGTAAATAGAGGAAGAAGTGCTCAAAATACTGGCTATATGAAAGTATTTTTAACACGGAATACAACATGAAATTTCACAACCCCAAAAAAGACTTGAAAAAGACTTGTGTTCCTTTTGTGAAATTTTCAAAATGCTGGATGAAGAAGAACAACTTGGAAAACTTAGAACAACCAGCATAGATGGAGAGAAAGTTCAATGGATGAAAATACGGAGTTTCAAATACTTAAAGGAAGAGCCGAACAACATTTACTTTTGCTATGATTACAAATCAGAGTTTAAATGCTTCGGAATAGCTAGAGGCAATCTTAGAGGAAGGGCAATGAAACCTGTTAAAGGTTTTAACCTTAAGCGAGCTTACAATTCAAAAATACCAATAGCTTCTGAAAAATACAAAGACCTTGTTCGTTTGTGCGATGCAAATGTGATTCCGAGCGTATATCACTAGTATTATTAAGGATTGTCTCACAGCAGCATGTCCACAAGACTTCCAGAACCAAACGAGTCTGGTTGCTTGGATGACTACTGTATTGGATGATTAATGTGACAAAACCCAAGTCTCAAGACTAATAATGTACCTAATGAAACATGCGTAGTTAATAAACTTCCTAATCATAATGCAGCCTTGAAAGTGCCATACAAGCATAGAATCAACTGTAATATTTGTTAATATCTGTTCATAATTTTCTGTTCATTAGTTAATATGCATTAAAGTTCTCTGTTATTAAATGTTATTTTGTTAAAATTAAAGTATAAAACATATCTCTTGCATCTCTTTGGATGTCACATTATCCATTATTGGTAAAATAAAAGACACTAACAGTGGTCTAATAATCACTTTTATAACATTTCAAAAGGTCGTAACTGCCAGATACAACTTTTTTGATGAAAATATTTCTTTCCGATTACTTAATATCATAAGGTCGTAAGTGCAATTTCTCTGATTGCAAAGTCCAAATTGAAATTTTGTAATAAGAAATACTATATTTTAAAAGCGAGCAAACTACAGCTTATGTCACAATATGATTATTCACAGTATTAACACAATTTATAATGTCAGTCAGTTTGTTTCACTTTGCAGAAAACTATGACTTTTCACTTACGACCTTACAACTCTAGATCATCGATGTATAACACATTAATGTTTAGATTTAATTACAGTTACAATTTCCAATTCATATTCTTTTAATTTTATACATCCCAGCGTATCAAACTAATTTACAACTAGGTAGGTGCGTGAACATAGTATTTATCAGACACATGAAAGCTAGACAAAATATAGGGATCGTAATCAAAAGTATGAACAAATGTTTTAAAAAATAGTACAACTATAAATATTACAACATCATTCATTATAATAAATTATAATTTCATAATAAAAAACTATAAACAAGCAACTAAAAAATAAATGAGTACGAGTTTTTTTAAAAATGAGTACGAGTTGACCAATACATGAGTACGAGTTGACCAAAATGAGTACGAGTCGACTTAGGTACGAGTTGACTGAAGTACGAGTTGACCCGGAAGCCTTGCATGTACATACACGAGGAAAATGTCAAATATACTTCTTGTTTTTATTATGCCACAAATTATGAATACATTGCACAAATGTATGATTTAACCTTCATAAGTACTCTTCAAAAGTTGAATTTAGCAAGATTTTTTGGTTGGTTTACCTTGTCATCTAATCAAAATTAAGAGATTCTGTGTAATAGCTCCGAATTTACCCCCGGAGCCTCTTTCCTGCCCGCTGATTGGTTGGTAATTGGTGTAGTCTGGCCTATATCGGTTCTTGAATGCAGAACTAGCGACTAGATTCCCGTTCCGACCATCGAGCCAGCAGGACGTGTCCATCTACAACGAAGTGTTTTAGTTGTCATCAACACTAAGTTACTTAAAGCGATGTCGACGCGTCCTGCAGGGGGATCCGGAACGTGACGACCATCATCGACCACCATCAGCGTCGGGCCCAGTGGAAGGTTTCTGTTGATTTCTTTCCCATCGAGCCGAACGTTGAAAGCGTAGAAACACGTTCCGATCTGGTATACACCCCACACTAGGGTGATACCGTGGCCCTTCTCAGGGCCGTTTTTTGTTTTCTGCTAGTCTGCTGAGACATAACCACCACGGATACAATCAACCTGCGAGATCTGCACCTGTCGTGTGCTGGTGTCACTTTATCAGCTTGCAAGCCATGAGCTGATAACCCAGTAGACGACGGCGTACATGGCGGAGGAGAACATGGGGCTTACACAGAATGGAGGACGCCGTACCATCACCTCCGCAAACGTTGGGGGACGTTCCGGGGGTCGTTCACCATTTTGTGCTAGCTCCAGGACGTAAACATCACGGGACAACTACCACGGGATTCCCAATCAACAGGATTGACCTACTAGATGGGCTTCAAATCATCTGCGTCCTGATTGGTCGAGAGCTTCAAATCATCTTTTCGAGCCGGCAATCGGATTGACCTAGTCACAATTCTGCAGGCAATCCGATTGGCCAAAATCTTCAACGGAATTTCTAATCTACTTGGATTTAATCTTCAACTTCTGGCTATCAACGTTGGACTTCTTCACTAACCATATACTGCTGCTGTTCTATAGTAAACCTGCTTGGACGACGTCCCAACTCCTAGACCCATCCAACTCTAATCATCTGTCGAAAAGCTCGCCAAAAGGCCTAGTGCCATAGGGCGAGGATAAAGAAAAACTACCACTCACTCGAACTAGCGAGCACTTCTGTTTATCTAACCACACCATTGCTGGAGAAGGATATAGTTTCCCAGCATGTGTCCTTTTTGCAGACTATGAAGGTTTCTGTAAATATTAAGCAGAATAACCTCCCCACTATGTACTGGATTCCAAAACTTCACGAAAATCCACACAAAGCACGTTTTATCGCAAATTCTAGTTCATGTACTACTACAAATATATGTAAAAACTGTTGACCTCTTGCCTTTCCGCGATTAAAGAACATGGTGTAAAATATTGCGAAAAAGTATTCAGGAAATCAATCTGTTTTGGTAGATCAAAAACTCGGGAGAAATCCTTGATAAGTTACAGTGTAAGCATTTCCATGCTTTTACTTTAAGCACCTACGACTTTCCACTCTATGCACGGCCACTCTACAAGATAACATGATCAAAGGTAAATTGAGTCACTAATACCAGAGCTCACGTTGAATAAAGCCAACAGTTCGAATACCATAGCAGCATTCCTCGATCTTCAACTTTCGATTTCAAACGATTACATACATACTAAATTCTACGACAACTACGATAAGAGAGATGACTTTAACTTTGACATCGTTAACTATCCACATTTAGATGAGGACATACCTCGTGCTACAGCATACGGGATTTGTTATCTCCTAGCTCATTTGTTTTAATAGGACATGTAACGATGTTAAGGATTTCAATTATCGAAAATAAATTATTACAAATAAACTTCTTCAGCAAGGTTTTCTTTATCTTAAACTACGTAGATCTTTTGCAAAGTTCTATCGCCGCAACTAAAACATGCTGGAAAAGTACGACACCAACCTGAAAACATTTCTGCGACTAGGAATATCACAACCGTTATTCTATGGAGATATGGTCTATAAACTTCGAAAGTTAAAGGGGTCTGACGGATTTCCGGACCACTTTACAAAATTAATCAGGAAATTCGTCAGAAAAGGATACGACCCTTTGGTCATGATTACAGTGCACGTCATGCTTGGTGATTGACTCCTCTACATTCAGTCACTACGCTTCTCTTGTGACAACCTCGTGGGACTCCAGGATTGCACCTTCTGAAACTCTGAAATGGGAGTTTGGTCCATGAACCTAATCGCCCCTCGGGTTTTCTGGTTGTACCCTAGATTGGTTTTCTCTTTTGCTGCAACTGCTGTGGTTGTTCAGTACAATTCTGGATACATCCTGAGGTGTTTCTAATTATGTGTTTATCTTTATACGAGTATATATATCTTTTACAATAACATACACGTCTAATGTTTCGTAATGTCTCTGGATGTGGACTTTATTTTTAGAGATTTGCTTTTGATGGGAAGTACTTTTATTTAAACTGTCTTGTCAATTTGAGCGCTGAAGACAGGATAATAGCGAGATTGTGTACACTTAAAACCGATTTAAGCTAACCAGTAGGCCATATTTTCTACTGACAGTTCCAAGTCGGCAACCCTGTCTTCACCACTCTGTTTGGTTGTGTATTGTCTTTTACCATAGTTAAATTTCTCTTTGTTGTGGTACAGTGCGATTCTACGGTGCCGTTGGGTTTAGGTGCTGTGTTTGGCGCAAAAATAAAATGGTATCGGTAAGTTTTACATGAAATACATCGTTTATCATTAACGGAAAGTTGTATTTTTTCAGCGTGACGATTGAAATAACTATTTTAATTGATTTATTATAGTGCATACTTGAATGAACACCGATAAACTAGTATTAGTAAGCTTTGCACAATGCTGTTGCAAGAACTAAAAGTGGGTGGGGTATGCGTACTTATTCAATGTTGTTGCAACGGCGACTGTTCGATCATTTAACTAGTCAAAACCTGACAAAGGAACCCATATACTCTTCTTTAGGTTATACTGGGTTATGGCCATTCTGAACATGTTGAATTAGGTGTAAGTCAACTGCAAATTATCCCTCTTTTAATATCTTAATATATTCAATACTTTATGCGCTGTATCTTCAGTGCGTGACTGAATTGGTGAATATGTGTAAGAGTGGTTAACATTTATTTTTTTAAATTTTGAGAATAACCGTAGTTCTTCATCACTGTCAGGGTAGTCGACCCCATTCAGACCAGAAAGAGCAAGGGAATACTATCACATCGTCGCATACATAGAGGGAATTGAATGTCAGTGGGCTTAACCATTCTGGAAGTGCTGGGAGAAGAACGAAGTGCCAGTGGCAGAGGTCGAGCAAGAAGTGATTTGAATGGTGGAACTAGAGGTAGGTCCAGTAGTATAAGATGTGGCAGTGTTAGACAGTGAGCTGAAAGAATGGTACAACCTCTAGTATTTCATAGGCGACTATGTACTGATCATCAGCAACATCCATGAGTTCTGTTTTATCGTGAGTTTTTTTCTCTCATTCACCACATCCTCTGGTATTTTATAGGCGACTGTGTACTCATCTACAGCAACATCCACGAGTTCTTGTTTTATCTTGACGGCTCTCCGAATCCGACTACGTCATGATTTCATTATTATAAGGCCGGGGAAAAAATACCTGTGTTTCTGGTTACCCGACCGTCCCTATTTTTTGGCGCAGACCCTACAGTTTTTTATCATAGAAAAAAAAGAAAAAAAAAGGAAAGATTTCCATGTTATTTGTTGAAAACAAACATATTTTAAGTTTTCCTGAAAAAATGTCCCAGAGTAATGTAGTTATAGACAATGAAGTGGCCAACTTAACACGTAGCACTTTAACTTTTTCTTCGAACATTCATACATTTTGATAAGAATATTTGTCATGCAAAGATTCATATTAAAATAAATGGCAATATGGGATTATAATAGTTTTTCTAAATAAGAAATTGTATAAAAATACCATTAATTTCCGCACTGCCACGTGAAACAGATATACATTTCACAGTATCCTATATATTTGTTATTTATAGGTATGTGATTTTATATAAAAAAATATCCAGAAGACTGAGAAGTGCTATAAATACTAAGCGTAATGTCAAAAATCAAACAAATATTTGCAATATAAAAGATGATGTGTGTGCGTTAGCATGAATGGACACTTAGGCTGTGTCATTCTTGAATTAAAACTTAATTAATACCTACCTACCCTACTTGTTTCAACCGAGTAACCAGAAACACAGGTATTTTTCTTTCTGGCCTAATCAGTTAATTTGTTCATGGTTGAACCCTCGTTAATATCCTTTGATATTTTATATATTTTTTTTCATGTTTGAACTCATGTTAAAGGGAGTACATCAGGATTTTTCTAGAAATATCTTAAATTATAAAAATGTTCCAATTCATGATAAAACACTTATATCCATCAAAATATGATGTTCGAACCATATATTGTTAAGGTTTAAACTTCGAATACACCATATAGCTAGGACGGAATCGGGCATAAAATGCTGAAATTAACCCTGGTGCGTAACCTAGGATAGCACGTATTACTGTACATAATGAATTTCCTTGTAACTAAGGGGTCATTTTTAGGATCATTCATTATGTTTAGGCGCTTTAAAATAGAAAATATTATTATTTGTCAATTTTAAGTCGGACCCCTAGACCCCTTTGAAAAGCCTGATGTACTCCCTTTAACGTGCGTTGAAATCTTATTAAATGTACGTTAATATCCGTCAGTTAATGTTAACGTGTCTATGCTCCCTCATGTGCGTGGATCCGTATCCCTCTGTTCGGACACCAAATGTAACAAATGTCATGAACTCCACTAATCCGGTCAGGAACGGATATGTTAAAGGTTATTTAAGATGTATGGGACCCAGGTCAATAAGGCGGACTATAACCGTTAGTTGACGGCGGTGAACCTAGATGGTGACTAGCTGAAATAAAACAGCTTAGCTGATAATTTTACGGTTGCTAGCGGAAAACACATGTGAAAGAGATGTTAGTGGTTCGTAAAAAACTTTTTTTTTAAACAACTATTCATGTTTCCGAAACATACTTGTTTCGACGGAACGCTACAAAGATTAAACTGAATAAATATCAGAACATTTTTTTCCGTTTTAGCGCGGATTAGTATGCAAAGGGATATACCGTATTTAATGTTGGAATGTATATGATAAGTTATATGTGTTAAGGATGTTGGTTGGGCAAGTTTTGACATTTTCAAGTCTAATAATTTTATTTTTTAAATCATAGTTTTATATGACAACATGATTGTTTAATTTTTTTTGCATTCTAGTAGATATGGATGTAATGTAGGAGTTAAGACTGTAACACATTTTAAGCAAAAACTTTGTTTTCATATTTTTCCCGTCATTTTTGATCATTTTTTGTTGTCAACAAAATAGTGGGTATGGGTAGCTCCGAGCAGAATTTATCCTTTTGCTATAGAACAAATACGTTTTTATTATTTCCGTAGCGGAATACATATATAAAAGTAGATACTGAGCTAATGTTATATACGATCTATTTTATAGTGAAAATGTCGAAATAACACCAAAATGCATGTATTTTAAAGAATTTTTAATAAAAAAGTCATTAGAAGCCTGATGACCTACATTTTTTTTTTTTGAAAGAAATGTCATAGGACCTTGTCATATACAAGTTTAAAAAAGAAAAACATGTTATCTTGAGTTATATTTTAGTAAAAAATTGGGTGGGGTATGGTCCATATATGTCTGCTTGTTAAAGTAAAAAGACGAATGAGGATTACAATTGTTCGTGTATGTAATCAAAATTAATCGTTGTTTTTCAATAAATGTAAGGTGATGAAAAAAAAATGGGAACATTTTCAATTACTCTATTTTTTCTCTTTGTAGTGAAATTTTAGAGTTAAAAATATGTGTCTTCTTCAAAGACGTCTAGTGGGGAAAGTGTACTGACCTACCCTTTTTTTGATAATTTTGTTTCTAAATGATACCAAAGAAGCTTTAAATATCAATTAAAAAAAATCTCAGCGCTACGTCTTTTCCCAGTCAACCTCTTTAAATGTATATACAAAATGACGTTTTTACTCGGAATCCCTGGGCTACTGTTATTGTAGAAACCAGACACCGGTTGCTATATGAATTGGGCTACGGTTATTGTCGAAAACAGACAGCGGTTGCTATATGAATTGTCTGTACACTGTCACTTGACCATATCTAAAAAGCTATGCATTCTACATTTATTACTACATGACCACTGATACCATATTTATTAATAATATACCTCATGTCAAACATGCTGGAAAAAGCTATGAATTGTCTGTAAAAACTGGAATATTTTTTAAAATATTATTATTGTTCAAATTTGGTTGTTTTTGCCCAAAAATAATGTGTTAAGCTACTGTTTCAGAAAAATGTATCCAATGTATGCTAGAAGTCACCCAACATCTCTCAAATATTGTAAGACTGTTTGTGTGATTATTGCAAATATAACGAGAATAAATGAAAACTGCAAAAGGTGTGATGTAATAACAGACAATGTTGTTGACCATTGCATATACAATTGCCCATGTGAATGAAAGAACTAATTTGTGGTTAACAATACAAAACCAATTTGGATTACATGAAGAAGAAGAAGAAGAAATTTTATTGACTTAAACTATTACATAGTTTTTCATCATATAAACATACATTTTACAAATATAATTTGACCACAATAACAAGATAAGTACAGGTTCATTAATTTATGAATTAATATGAAAAAAAGGAGATATATCATGGAGAAAAAAAATAAATATATATATATAGGAATCAAAATCTAATACGGTACAATAGAACAATTGTATTATAGTGAGGATGAACGAGATTATAAGTTATTTATCATGGTACGTCTTAAAGAGAAAGCTTCTGAGATGTATTTGCTAAAATTGATAACATCTTTTTTGTTTGTTGACTGAAGGAGAACAATGAATTTAAACATACTAGGCCTATGGCTATAATATCGTTTTATATATTTACTTCTGATTGTATTATAAATAGGACATATTAACGCAAAATGGAACTCGTCCTCTATATGTAAAAGAAACCCTTTCGGCGCTTAACAAAAGCGACGTTGTTAATGTGTTCCTTGGTGCCAACAGTAACATGATTGAAACACTTCTCTCAGATGAAATAGACCGGTTTTATGGTACGATATTTAGGTGCATACATTGGGTGTGGTTAAAATATGTGACAGTGTAAACATAAATTAATTATATAATATGAATGCTTCAGCGCCAGTTCCTGGCACAGATTTGATTTTGCTTGATTTTGCATATATAACTGCCAACATGTATATACGTTCTTGTTTTGTTTGTGTAATTATTTTGTAATTGGTTATCTGTCATTGTTGTTTGTATACTATGAATCTCCTATATGGAGGAAATAAAGAATATTATTATGTTAAATGTCCATAGACTGTTATTTTCCCATTTTCGTAATATCTCATATCGCTTGTAATGTCTCCATGGTGTGAGTCACTGAATGATAGTCTTTTTTTGTAATGTCACCCCGGTATAATTATGATTGTGAAGACAAAGCAAGTTTATAATTATGTATTGCGATGTCCTGTGCGGAACAGTGTATGTATACATGCGATGTCCTATGCGGAACAGTGTATGTATACATGCGATGTCCTATGCGGAACAGTGTATGTATACATGCGATGTCCTATGCGGAACAGTGTATGTATACATATGCAAATAAAAGAGCATACTCTTGAGACAGTTTTATTTACATCAACGTAGTTATAAATCAAGTTTTTTTTTATAAATATACCCACTCCGCCAGATTTCCGTAAATACTTTTGGACTTATAAAGTATCAAACGTACGGTGAATTTTCAAGTAAAAGTAGTAATATTTATAGGTTATTTAACATGGTTCTGTACAATACGGAGATATATTTGGACGAGTACACAGCTGGAAAAGTCATATTGGACGAGCCGTTAGGCGAGTCCAATATGATTTTTTCCAGCTGTGTACGAGTCCAAATATATCCCGTATTGTACAGAACCATGTTAAGTAACCTTTTTATTCTATACCTTTATTTTAACCAATCATTTATAATTCGGATATAACTTTCGTTTGTTTCATGCTTTCAAGCAAGTCGCTATGAACATCGAAAGCACAATTGCATGTAGGTCTATGTATTTTATATATTGTGTTCGACATGGCTTACTCTCAAGCTTTATTTGCTTGAAAGAATGCCCATTTCTCCGTTGTCAACAGTGATTAAATACTACCGAAGGTCAGTTTCAAACAATGATATATTATGCTAGTTTTTTGTGTTTTTTTTTTTGTTATAAAGGAAAATTAAATAAAAATATGTGCAATAGATAGGTTTTCATTACTTGACAACAATTTATGGTTAGGTAATGACAGAAGCCTGTCGGTTCTGATTTTTATTCGGACCTTTTCACGCGTTTCGGTCTTTATCATAGGTTTAACATGGAACCTGTGAAGCGTACAATACGAACAAAATACGGGATATTTTGTACGCGCGTGCGTCCCGATACGGAAATATATTGTACGGTCACATGACTCGAAAGAGCGTCTACGATTGGATGTATAAATTAGGTATAGAATAAATTATATTATTAGTAATAACATGTCAAATAGTAAAGCATTGATAGCTTAAAGAAAATTCATAAAATTAAAATATTTAAAATCCACAACACATGTATAACAGCCTGAGAAAAAAAGTTCTTACTGAAATTAGTTTCCTTCATATGTTTACTACTTAAAGGGACAGAATGTAATTTGATGACCAACTTTTGGGAGTATGGTTTTAGTGTCCCCATCTTTTAATTATGTGTTATAAGTAAATAATATGCGCATACAACATTTATGTGGAGCCTTATTACCGATTATGCTACAAAATACATGATTGCAATGATGTATTTGCGGGTCACAATGTTATATGCTATCAAATAAAAATTCGTTATTATTACTCCTAAATATATACCAATCGTGGGATAGCTGGAAAATTAATGGCTTAGTTATTAGTTAATGCGGTTGGTTGCGTATTGACATGTTTTCGCATACTTCATATCCTGACCCTAGATTGTTTGGCCGAGCGCATCGGTATGAGGTGTAATTTCGCATACTGTCATCATGTTCCGGTTCGTTTTCTTATGACATATGTATTGCCCTTATATTTTATGAAAGCAAATATTGTCTGCTTTTCATCCGCTAAATCCTATTGAGATTTTAATAAAATGTCTCAGGAAACATCATAATTACATACAGGTAGACATATCATTGTCCCAATTTAGTCGGATGATTTATAAATGTGTCCACTGGACACGAATGTCCGCTTTCTATTATACAATACACGGGTTATATTTGAATGGAATGAACTAAAATAAATGAATGAATGTTGTTTTAACGGCTCATCAACACAGTATAGGTTATTTAGAGCCGCCCCAGAGAGAGGGGAAGGATACATAGGAATCCGGGAACCTGCCCTACTCTTATTATCGAATAGATTCCTATGGTTCTTTAACGTGCTCGGAGGATAGACTGATACACGAGACCGCCCGGTTTACGTCCCCATCCGACGAGGCTAAGGTAAAGTGTCTTGCCCAAGAACACACCGACGGAACTCAGTGGCACCACGAAGGTATGAACCCGGGGCCTCCGGTTACAAATCCGCCGCGCTACCGACTGCGCCATGCCAGCCCCACTAAAATAAATGAGAATACCATATGATGCACATTTTAACAGGGTATAATGAATGAATAAATGGGCTTTATAATTTTACCTTTATCTCAGGACATCTTTGGATAAATGAAAACACTTTAAAACCTACTATTTTGTTTAACTGAAAGTGTCAATACTTTTTTTAATAATTATTCCAAAAATCGGCAATTTGTACGCTTTTTTTTTTTGCCGATTTCCCCTCAAAATGGCAAAATGTCTACATTTTGTTCATTTCAAATATTATTTTTATTTATATGAATATAACAGGCAACTTTCAGAAGCTTCAGCTCCCTAATATTGCAACGATAATAATATTTTAAAAAATATTCCAGTGTTTAGCGATTTTTGTTCAAATTTGGTTTTTTTTGCCCAAAAATAATGTGTTAAGCTACTGTTTCAGAAAAACTATCCTGGCTATTTCTTTTTTACTCTAAAAGGTGGTAGCATTTAAAATTTGCCAGCTGAGTTGGTACCGAAAAGTTGAGTAGCCCATGAGTATAGTTCTTGAGCTGGCTGTAGACCCTCCTCCCCACCCAGGGGGGATTTTGTAGGGTATGCTTTTCTAAAAGAACATACATTAAGTTTCAAAAATCGCCAAAATCTGGAATTATTTTTTTAGAAAAAGAATGGAATATATTAGAACCAATTTGAATAGATGGAATCTTTCTCGGAACGCATCTCTACATGTCCCACTATATAATTTATGGATCCGATACTTAAATATTGAGATTTCGGGTAAAAATTAAAAAAAATTGAATAAAATCGCTGATTTCTGTAATACATTGGGGTATTTAACTAAAAAATAGAAATATATCTATTACAAAAGAAAAAAGAAATATTGTAACCTTTTTGGGCAGGGTAAGGTCCAGTGATTAAATAGAAAAAAGTTCCAAACCGCATGATGTTTGGAAATGCCTTAATTTTGGGGCGAAAAATGTGTATTTTTGTCAAAAATCGCCATATATTGTAACATTTTGAATAGACAAAAGTCCAATAATTAAGTAGAAAAAAGTCCTGAACCATATGATGCTTAAAATATTGCCTTAATTTTCAGGCGAAAAATGTGTATTTCCGTCAAAAAATCGACGGAATCTGGAATTATCTTTTCAAAATAGTTTTAACATAAACTTATCAAATTGAAGCAATAAAATGTTGCACACTATACATATCCAAGTCATTTATTGTATCAGATATAACATATATGCTCAAGTATTTATATTTTAGGGCAAAATGTTGAAAAAATGACTAAAATCGCCGATTTCTGTAATGCATCGAGGTATTGGAAAAAAATTAAAAGTGCATAGAAATAACGATTTTTTTTTTATATCATTTCTGCAGTCCAATGTGCAATAATATTTCAGAAAACCCATAAGAAGATGGTAAATGCTGCTTTATTTTGTTGGAGGAAAATTTGTTTTTTTATAAAACATAAACGAAATCTGGATTTTTTTCTTCAAAAAGTAATTTAAACATACATGTTACCACGACATATCGCCAGATGAGAGAAAAAGTGCTGTCTATCTTCTATGGAACTTTCCTATTCTCACCTGGCGATATTGCCATTGACCCATCATATGTTTCCAAGGAGTGCATGGCAGGCTGACATTTTTTTTGCTCAAACAAGCTTGCTCAAGCTAATACCTTATGAGAATTTATTAAACAATTACATGACAGAACCTCCCGAACAATACAACACATCATTTACTAGTTGTTGAGCTGGCTGTAGACACCCCCCTCCTCCCAAACTCATGTAGCCCTCCCCTTATACGGTCTAGAGACCGAGTGACACGCGTAGCGGGGACCTTTGCCGAGGCTGGCCACGGTTCCCGTTGAGTCACAAAACCTGTGAGTCGGCCCAGCGGCCGTCGGCTTTGGGTCGCTCAAGGTTATTTCTCTCTATATAACTATACTGTACATAGCCATGTTCGAGACCCGAACTCGGGAAGCCTTCCCTCTGAAACGACATAGGGATTGAGTGCCACGCATAGCGAGGATCGTTGCCGACGGCTGGCCACCGTTCCCGTTGGGTCACAATACCTGTGGGTAGGCCCAGCGGCTGTCGGCTGCGGGTCGCTCAAAGCTATGTACTATATAGCTCTATGTGGCATTTTCGAGACCCAAACTCAGGTAGCCTTCCCCCTGATACGACCTTGGGACCGAGTGCCACGCGTAGCGAGGACCGTTGCCGACGGCTGGCCACTGGTCCCGTTGTGTCACAAAATATGTGGGTCGGTCGAGCGGCATTCAGCCGAAGGTCGTTAAACGCTATTTCCCTCTTTATAACTGTATATAACTCTATGTGCCATGTTCAAGACTCGAACTCGGGTAGCCCTCACCCTGATTAGGCCCAGGGACCATGTACCACTTATAGCGGGGACCTTGCCGACGGCTGGCCACCGGTCCCGTAGAGTCACAAAATATTAGGATCGGTCCAGCGGCCATAAGGTCGCTCAACGCTATTTCCCTTTATACATATATAACTATACTGTATAAAGCTCTATGTGAGTTACGAGGTTCGAGACCCGACCTCGGATAGCCTCCCCACTGATACAGCCTAGCGATTGAATGTGTCCTTATTCGATTGTGTTAAATTTGTTTCTATATTTTAACCCAATAACCCAATGAATTACAGAAATCAGTGATTTTTGTCATTTTTCCAACATTCTGCCCTAAAACGCCAATATTTGAGCAAATATGTTATATATTGTGTCAGGAAAATCTTGAATATGTATGCTGTGCAACATTCTATTACTTCAGTTTGATAAGTTTATGTTCAAACTAATTTCAAAAAATAATTCCAGATTCCGGCGATTTTTGACAAAAATACACATTTTTCGCCCCAAAATTAAGGCATTTCCAAACATCATGCGGTTTGGGACTTTTTTCTACTTAATCACTGGGCCTTACCCTGCCCAAAAAGGTTACAATATTTCTTTTTTCATTGTATTAGATATTTTTCTATTTTTAGTTAAATATCCCCAATGTATTACAGAAATTAGCGATTTTATTCATTTTTTTAACATTTTTACCCAAAATCTCAATATTTAAGCATCGGATCCATAAATCATATGGTGGGACACGTAGAGATGCGTTCCGGGAAAGATTCCATCTATTCAAATTGGTTCTAATGTATTCCATTCTTTTTCTAAAAAATAATTCCAGATTTCGGCGATTTTCGTCTAAAACGGCAACGTTTTCCCCCAAAACTCACTAAAGACCAACGCTCAGATGGCACACATGTCTCATTTTGAAACTTACTGTATGTTCTTTCAGAAAATCATACCCTACAAAATTCCCCCTTGTGGGAGGGGTGGGGGGGGGGGGGGGCGGAGTGGGGTGGGGAATGGGTTTCTCCTACTAGTTCAGAACCTAGTAGTATATAAAGTAGCGGTTTTAGCGCAGCTTTTTCATCGGGGAGTTTTATGCAATGAGTCAGTAAATTTGTTGGCCGGCAAGCCAACCAACAAATTTAAAACTCATTGCAACCCCCTGATGAAAAAAATTCGCCAAAACCGCTACTTTATATACTACTTATAAATAATTGATAATAACTTGCTACTTTTTTTAATCAACCCCAAATAAAACAACTGCATACCAGATAATCAATATTTTTCAAACCCAACACCGCAGATGATTTCGGTCTTAGCTGTTAAACAAAGTTGGAAGGAACAGACTCCAGTTTGTATGCTACCCGCAAATAATTGATCTCGCTACTTGTTTGGAAGGGTGCAACTACTTTTGACGAAGTTTTTAAATCACACAACCCAAAACAGTATCGGGTTTAGTCTTGGCTGTTAAACAAAATCAGAAGGAACAGGACAATCATCCTCGTCATCACTATACACATCACACTCGATTATGGAAAAATTTATTTTCCTGCATTTGCGTAGTTTACGTTTCAAACTGAAAAGCTTTCTATTGGTATGATCAAGTTTTTCTAGATAATAATCCATTTCCGATAGTACTCGTTTTCGCTTGTTGATTTGACTTTTCCTAGTATCTAGAAAATCAGCGCGAATCACATCATATTCCACCCAGCCCTGTTTGCATCCCAACAATACTCTTTTATATTTGCCTTTCAACTCCTCAAGTTTTTCACATATTTCTTCCACAAATGTTTGTTCCATGTATAACGTATTATATTACATTATTATTTATACGCTAGTGTATCACGACCATTGTCTAATATGTACCTTTTGTCATCATATGCGGACAAGCTTTTTTTTTATTAATTTCATAGCTGCCCAGCTTGTGTTTGTTAGATCTGATAACTTTCATTTTATGATGAGCTTCTGTTGCCATGAATAAAATATTTTGTAATTATCATGCGTTATCTCTTTTTTGACAACACATTTTTTAACACCTTTTAGTTTCTTTGTTTCAGTATTATCAGCCAAATGTATGAGTATGACTTACTTCTCAATCCAACAAACTCTACGATCACTGCACCACAAGCTTCATCTTTCATCTTACCAATAACCTTTTTGTTATCGCTGAAGTAAAACTCACTTTTCGGATCATATTCGCTGATATCAAAAAGTTCTTTGTCTTTGTAAAGATCAGCATATGCATCTTCTGTCCTAATTTCATAACACAGAGAATCAGTGTCAGTAAACCAGTAAACAATAATTTGACTTTTTCATTGTATTTGTTTTTAGCATATTTGTAGTGGAAATCATACATCAAGTATTTCGACAAGTCTAAAATACACATACCAACATAACAAGGGCGATTTAAGACATGTCTTTCTTTCATTCTGTTTATAGCAAACAAGTTTTCACTAAACATCTTACAAGAAATAAACGATGGTCTTGCCGCATATTTCAAAAGAACTTCCTCGTCATGCGTCAGCTTAACATTAACTCTCTTTCTCAAGTTTTCCATCGTCCTACCAAAAAACCGAATTATTCATAAGCTTGAAGAAATCTTTTTCGAAAGCGTTTTTACCAGCTGTCCTTTTGTAGTATTGAAGTCGATATACACTTTCAACTATTGGGACTCGTCAAACTGGAGTATCCTGGTTATCGTTTTCACTTTCAACCCTAAACTCTCATACAACTTTAAATTTCTGTAATGCGTCACATATTTTTCCTTGTCCCTCAATGTAGTAACAAGTTTGTTAACTTTACTAGTTCCCAAATCAAACTTACTCTTCAAGTTCTTGCAGTAGTCCGACAACCACTCATTTTTTATATTTAGACTTTCCGGAGCGAGAGGATAATCATTATGCAAGTCATGCAACTCTTCTGGATATTCAAGATCACACTCAACAATATGGTTTGATTTCCCTTCTTCAAATTTATCGACCCATTTAAAATTACCAGTTGGTAAAGGCTGACACATCGCCCACCCGTACAAGTTGTTAGCATCAAGATGCATTATATACTTGCTCTGTTTACTACTATCATAGTTTTCCATATATTTATTATTATCTTTCGAATATCTAGTCGCAATATAAAAGAATATGATAATGGACCTTTGGAAACGGCCGAGCACGACACAACACGAAATATTGTAGTCTCGCTTTGATTAAGACTGTTCATGAGCGGTAGTGAAATATGCTAGCTACCGCCCACGCCCTCTAGCCCCAGGTTGAGCAGAACTCAATATTCATAAAACAATAGTACAAAATTTTAACCATCCCCAAGATGGCATGCATATGGCGTTGGACATGGAGTGCACTACCTCTCCATGTCGTACGGCATATGGTCCCAGTATCTAATAAAATTAAATGCCCCGAAAAGCGAAATAAACATAATGGAATATAGTTGGGAGCAGCGGTTATGAAGCCTGCGTATCAAAAAGCAGACAACATATCCTATGAGTGGTTAAACAATACCCAGAGCCTTTTATCGGCCGGAGTAGTGGAACAGCCGAATCAAAAATTAAGTAAGAAAACAAAAGAAATTGAAAATGTACCACTGATAACTTAATATAAGTATCGGGCTCAGCGATCTCCAAAAATCGAATGAATAACAGTACTGATTGCAAGCGCGGGGAGACATTTTACTGCTGCCACACTGCACAAGCAACGCCACTGTGCTATAAAAAGAATATGATAATGGACCTTTGGAAACGGCCGAGCACGACACATACGAAATATTGCAGTCTTGGTTTGATTGAGACTGTTCATGAGGGGTAGTGAAATATGCTAGCTACCGCCCACACCCTCTAGCCCCGGGTTGAGCAGAACTCAATATTCATAAAATCAATAGTACAACATTTTAACCATCCCGAAGATGGCATGCATACGGCGGTGGACATGGAGTGCACTTCAGCCCCATGTCGTACGGCGTATGGTCCCAGTATCTAATACAATTAAATGCCCCGAAGAGCGAAATAAACATAATGGAATTTAGTTGGGAGCAGCGGTTATTAAGCCTGCGTATCAAAAAGCAGACAATATATCCTATGAGTGGTTAAACAATACCCAGAGCCTTTTATCGGTCGGAGTAGTGGAACCACCGAATCAAAAATTAAGTAAGAAAACAAAAGCAATTGAAAATGTACCACCGATAACTAAATATAAGTATTGGGCTCAGCGATCTCCAAAGATCGAATGAATAACAGTACTGATTGCAAGCGCGGGGAGACGTTTTACTGCCAACTCACACCACCTCTCATCCCTTTTTCCACAAACAGATATTGATCAATATCTGTAATCAAGTCAAGTTTCCCAGTCATATTCAAACAGGCATCCCAAGATAAACCGGGACTACTTAAGTAATGACAAGGATCTAATTTGTAATAATCAAAGCACATTTTTCTGAAGTTCTCAAAAATATCAGCTAGCAGTAAAACATCGCTTTTCAAATACAGATCATGTATACAATGTGCTTTGATTATTAAAAATTAGATCCTTGTCATTACTTAAGTAGTCCCGGTTTATCTTGGGATACCTGTTTGAATATGACTGGGAAACTTGACTTGATTACAGATATTGATCAATATCTGTTTGTGGAAAAAGGGATGAGAGGTGGTGTGAGTTGGCAGTAAAACGTCTCCCCGCGCTTGCAATCAGTACTGTTTTATCATATTCCCCCATGTTTTTGATCTTGAACGTCTTCTATTTTTTTTTAGCATGCTCATAATCTTCATCTGAGATATTCGCATCATTTAACTGAGAGTAGAAAACAAAAGGTAAAAATATCGGACAGGGAAAGCAGCATTTAAGGACGACAGTCAACCACAAAACACAAAACCAAACACGCAAACAGACAAACGAGAAGGCAAAAGTAATAAAAAATGCAAACGACATCACAAACACAAAAGGGTTGACAATAGGGCTACCGCCTTGGAACGGTCAGTGGCAACAAAGGCCACTGGGGGTTTAAACCGGTTCCAGGGTGCACCAAACCTCACACTTACCCTACTATCATCCCATTAAAACAGGACAGTGTAAATAAAGAAATCCCCGTCATGATCTAATCTCTAACCAACAAGGCAGCATCAATAGGCAATATAAGTAAAACACAAATATGCTCGTGTAAATATAATACAAAATATTGTAGTCTCGCTTTGTAGTTCTACACAATAGCCTAGAAAGCCACAATGAAGGTACTCAATGACTTGGCAGAAGCCAGAGCAACAAGAGAATAAACCATTAAGGGTACGACAGGAACGATCATAGACAAACATCAAACGCCACCGTCCCAATGGGCTTTAGGTAGGCGTCATCATAGGGCCCACAGCCTGTCCGGTCATCGTACAATTAAAGAGGAAAGCATAGTGGCGAACTGTAAAAGGGTCCACCACCAAGCATGCAGTACGTTGCAAAATGATAGGGTCTTAACCTCTTTTGATAACAAAGATAGTATGAAAGTGATCATGACCAAGAATCTTACGAAGTTTATAAATCACATTACCATAGAAGTCAGGTTGTGATAGTCCTTGTCGCAGAAGAGTCCTTAAATTACTTTTAATTTCTTCTTTGGAAAGAAGGTCAGGGTTACGCTAATACAATTTTGCAAAGGTTTTACGAAGTTTATGGTAACGGTAACCCTGATTGAGTAGCTTTGTAGTTATACAAAGATTACGAATATTAGCTTTTCTTTTCAGGCAATTGTTTTTCCTTGAAACATTCAAAGCTATCCATATAATCATACGGGTAAACTCCTTTTCTTTTCAACAGTTCTAACTTTTCATCAGAGTATTCCTGAGAGATATATTTAATCAACGGAATGTTTTTCACCAAGTTATCGAGTGCCTGAGACATAAACTGGAAACTATCTATAAACACTAACTTTGGTCCAAACATGAAAGCCATGTACCTTTACATGTTATTTGGTATAACATGTATCGCTTTTTTGAACTTTCTGATGTGCTGCATTATAAAGTGAGCATTATAACCTCTCAAATTATGGAATACAACAACAGGTATCTTTTTAGTCAACTTGAAACTGAGATTGCATGCATCATGAGCACTTCCTCTAAACTTCCCAGTTATGTGACAATGCTCTCTGACTGCTCTATCACACGTCATATATCGTTCATCGCAAATATGACATTTCTCAGCTGCTCTTAATTATTTTTCTTCTTTTGCTGTCATTGTCAAATCTTTCTTAAAACACATATTCGCAGTTTTTTTACAATATTTTTCTTCCTCTATCATTTGTTTTAAAAACTTGTAAACAGCATTTGGTCCTCTGTATGTTACAACCGGTTTGGAATATTTGTCATCATAGCAGCAGACAACCTTGTATCCGTAACTACAATCAGTGTGTTGCTGATATGCATCTGTATACGAGTGTTTTGGATTATTTGTAGCGGAAGATATATTTTCTGTTATTGCTACAAATGGAACCATTAATTGTCTATTATAGTATTAAAAAAACAAACTTTTCACTCGTAAAAGGCATTTTTATTGCTTGCTTGCCATTCAGAGAAAGACAATCAGGTTTATGTTTAGCTAAGACTTTTTCTAATTTAAAGCATTGCAGGCATGTTTTGCAGAACCATATTTTCCCTTCGTATAATGTTTGATTAAACATCAACCGGTTAAAATCCTTTATCCATACGTAATGATTTTTAGCTCTACTGGCCAAGGGCCAGCAGAGCTTATGGGATGTTGTGTTGTCCGTCTTCCGTCGTCCGTAGTCAGTCCGTCGTCCGTCCGTATGGACGGATGGACGACAGACGACTCGCCATCCCATAAGTCTGGCTCTAAGTCGAGCGCTCGATATAAATATAAAAATGGTGTGTCCTAATCGGGCCACCGTCTATAGTCTCTTTTCTTTCTTTTTTTTTATAAAACTTTATTCAATTATGTACAAGATATAATATAATCAATGACGTTTCACTTTCAAACATATACTCAACAAAATGTATACATATCAACTTGCATTTTATAATTTATCAGTTTATCTTCCTATATACATTTGTTTCTTTCTTTCTTTCATTTTCTTTCTTTCATTCTTTATTTAATCTGCGTTTCATTTCTGTAAGATGAGATCAGCAATCTAGTCGTGTAACGGAATATGTACCGATTACCTCCCCTTTACCTGTATATTCATTCCGATCTTTGGAGATCTTAGAGCCCGATATTTACAGACATCGTTGGTACATTCTCAAATACTTTTGGTTTCTTACTTGAATTTCGAATAGATGGTTACACTACTCCAGCCGTTAAAAGTTCTGAGTATTGTTTAATCCGCTTAGGATATGTTGCCTGATTTTTTATTTAGCATTTTGACTGTTACCTGTGATAACTAGGTTTCATAACCTCTGCTCCAAGATAAATTTCGTTTGGTTTATATCGCTCATTGTTTTATCGTTAACGGGCAACGCGTTTTGTTAGAAATTGGGACCATACGCCGCTGGCCATGGAATGGTGTGAACATACCGCATTGAAGGTTCCATGTTCACAGCCATATGCATACCATCTTCGGGATGGCTAAATTTTCTGTACTACTGGCATTTAAATATTGAGTGCTTCTCAACCCAGAGCTAGAGAGCGTGAACGGTAGCAAGTACTTTTCACTACCGTTCATGAACCACAGCTGGTAATCAGTGGAGCTACATCCGTTTCGAGGTATATGCAAAAGTGCTCCATCGCCACTTCCGAGGTAGTTCCAGCGTCAAAAATACAGGTAAACAAGGTGGGTATGCTTTATTATTTCTTGGTCATTTTCTTGATTTGCCTTGATATGAAAAATTGGGGAATGTAGTTAAGCCTAATTTGACGCAAGGACCTTTTAGCACGTTCGAACTTTGCAGTTTTTTCTCAACTTATCGTCGTCACTGAGGTTTTTCCACATATGTTTGTCTATTTACGCTACATGTATATCGACATGAACTCATCAACTATCAACCGGATTGCATGCGTATATTGCCTGTTGACAAAAGAAAAACACGGAGAACGTTTCTGGGGTGAGAAATACGCGATTTCTTAGAAGAGATAGCTCGAGTGCTAGAGAGATAGATCCAATGCTATGGAGGTAGCACCAATGACATCTTATGAGGATGTCATTTCTTACTATTGCGTACGACTTTACTCTTGGTTAAAACACAATTTGCGTTCCCAAACTAATGTTTGCATCAACTTTCTATCCGTTTTGTGTCTGTAATAGTACAATAATGTACTCACTCATCACGCTGTCCACGTCCCTCGTGTCAAAGTATACTGATTGATTTATCACGAAAACAACTTCGATCATGCAATCAGTTGAAAAATCGAAATCGAATTTCTGAATATTGTGACGTCACTAACGTCATGACGTGATGACGTCATGAGGAAAACGTTTGAAGTTCTTGCCCAACCAGACCCTGAACTCTACAATCTGTGAAAGTTTTGTTCAAATCTGATTATAAATGGAGAAGATATAGCCATAAGAATGGGTGGAATGCAAAAGTAGTCCTAGGTAAACTATTGAGTAAGTTACTGTGAAGCGTAGGAGTGGTGAAAGACACAGGGCTTCTATGTATTGAATGTTGTTTCACTTTATTTCTGAAACATTTATCTTGCTTCTAGTGAAAACCACATCAAAATTAAAGGTAAGGTGGATATGCTGCACTACTTTTTGTGAAGCACAGTTTGAAGTGTACCTCAGAATTCAAAAAGAAGGTGGTTACTTTCAGTTTGGAAAATATTTTAGAAAAAAGCAGGTCACGCCTGCGGCCATCATCTAAGGCCCATTTTTGTGTTGCACTGGGCCTGACTAATACCACATTAGGATTGGATATTTTCGTGTAGGTATATATTTACTGACCTATGTAAAAATAATCGTGGTCTAGGCCTGTCTGGTATAGTTCTTGAAAATACAGTAGACTAAATGGTTTATTTGGATGTGTGTTATTTATTAAATGCCAATAAAGCTTTAATGTAACCCTATGAAAATGCAATAAACAAAATAACCCCCATTCTCAACATCTGGTACACTGCTTCGCAGCAAATCGAAGGTTTTTCAATATTGGTTACGTCATCGCGCCTTAGATTCCCGCCAAAACAAATTTGCGTTCAAAATCAAAGTTATCATCCAAATTTTGTAATGTCATTTAGCTATTTGCTCCATCTATAGTATATATACATGAAAGCAGTGATAAAAAATTCATCTGTATTGTAAATAACAAACATGCAACGCAAATCATCAACGACAAGTGTGGCCGACGGTCATATTGTTTATATAGGAACAAACAGCTTAGCAACAGTGCTCTATTTTCTGTGCCTTTGCCTTCCGGCTAACAAAACTTCAATATTTTGAACATATCGAAGCGTCGTGATACACACGGGATTGGCTGAGCGTTCACTATTGAATAACTCCAAATGGTGACGAATCGACGTCATCGTATTTTGGTTTCTATGGCAACCATTTACCAACGTTGCGTTTTGAGTAGACTTTATTTTTGAAAAGTAAACTGAAAGGCCTTGCAAATGGTACTTATGTTCTTGATAACAATTTCAACCGTTACTGAGATATAGGTGGTTATTGGTGTTTACACCTATCGCTTACCTATAACCTGACCTATGACCCGGTGACCTGATTTTCCCAGACTTGGTCAAGGTCACATAGTGGCACATATATATATGAGAGCATTGTTGGCGCTAGCTGGTTCGGTTTTCGAAATATACTTAGAAGTTTCTATTTTAGCCTGTTTAAAATTAAACCAGTATGGCCGCCATATTTGATGACGTCATCAACAACTTTTTCATACGATCGATAGAAGATGATGAAAACATGATTGTGGTAAAGTTTCAAAATGGTCATGCAATAACTGTATTTTTGACGATTTTTTCCGGTTTTTAAGCGTCTGGCGTCTCTGACGCCATCACGTTATGACGTCATGACCCCGCATGACCTTCTTGCACAACTAGACCATGACCTTTACAATCTGTGAAAGTGTCATTCAAAATCCGACCATAAATGTCTGAGATCTAGCGCTAACAAGATTTTCATCATGACGTCACTGGCGGCAATCTTGGATGACGTCATGACCCCAAAAGCTTCGCGGCACTATTCCAGAATGAGCTCTATCACTGTATAAACTTTAGAGGCCGTGCGACTAGACTTACTATGAAAAGTGACAGTGAGAAGAATAGAGTCAAAATGTTGCCAAACAACAACGATAGGTCTTTCCACTGGACGGTGGAAAGCGCTAATAATGGTTTCGCGTATCTGTATGTGCGTGCAAGATGGGAACTGCGTTACGCCCGACACTGAATATTTAGGTCTGAGCTATGTATCATCTTCACGTGTATACATTCGTCTGCCCCACGTCCCACCCATACGCACATTATAAATCTTTTGGAAGAGAATATTTCTTAGATATTCACTGGCGGCCATATTGAATGACGCCATGACCCAAAAATTGCAATGCACAACTAAAAGATAAGTACATTATTTTGACAAAGATTCACCAAAAAGGGACAGGTAATTCTTGAGCAGAAGCGATTTTAATCATCTTTCGTTTCTACGTTACTGTGACGTCATTAATGATGTCAGCTAAAAATAAACTTCACGTTCGTATTTGTAATCATAAGTTCTACAAAATTGACAAATGTTACGTGTTCACGTCAATTTTTCAAATTTTACGTCATTGACGTCATCGTATTTTGGTTCCTATGGCAACCATTTACCAACGCTGCGTTTTGAGTGGACTTCATTTTTGAAAAGTAAACTGAAAGGCCTTGCAAATGGTACATATGTTCTTGATAACAATTTCAACCGTTACTGAGATACAGGTGGTTATTGGTGTTTACACCTATCGCTTACTTATGACCATGACCTTTGACCTGCTGATCTGATTTTCCCAGACTTGGTCAAGGTCACATAGTGGCACATATATGAGAGCATTGTTGGCGCTAGCTGGTTCGGTTTTCGAAATATACTTAGAAGTTTCTATTTTAGCCTGTTTAAAATTAAACCAGTATGGCCGCCATATTTGATGATGTCATCAACACCTTTTTCATACGATCGATAGAAGATGATGAAAACATGATTGTGGTAAAGTTTCAAAATGGTCATGCAATAATTGTATTTTTGACGAATTTTTCCGGTTTTTAAGCGTCTGGAGTCTCTGACGCCATCACGTTATGAAGTCATGACCCCGCACGACCTTCTTGCACAACTAGACCATGACCTTTACAATCTGTGAAAGTGTCATTCAAATCTGACCATAAACACGCCTACTAAACAGTGTCTCCAGCTCAAAAAAGAGCAATCGTAAAATGAGACAAAGCAACATCCGAGCTAGAGACATCGTCAAGAAATGGCTGTCAAAATGTGAGTATGACCCATGTTTTAGCTATTTTTTATTGTTTTAAGACATGAACTGACAAATCGGAGAATGTCATGCTTCGGGTATAAGCCAGGAATGTCCGTAAAACCCACGATTTGTTCCATATAATGGCTTACCCTTGTTGTAGAACTTTTCTCCCGTGACCGGTAAGCTTGTTTACATGACAAATTTCGACATTCTTGTGTAGTTTAGTCCGAGTTCTACACATTAAACATATTGTAGCATCATATATTGGTCCAATATGATGATAGAAACAAATGAGCACCACAAATACGCAGGAAAAGGCATTACTCGGAGAGTTATGCTGGTTTTTTTATAAGAGCTGGAGACAACATACGAGAGCTGGAGACAAAACAGGGAGCTAGAGTCGATGCAATACTATTGCATACCATAATAAAACTGTATTAAACCAATTTTAAAAATCAGAAACTACCAATACCCCCACCATACTGTCAACCTTAATAGCTCAGTGTTGTATCAATTGAATTTTGTAAATAAAATCCCACCACGTGCTATTTCTTCAAGTTATTTTCTTCCTTTGTCAGTAAAGTTTGATGTTTCATTCTTCAAAATAGATCTATTTAACCAACGGCCATATTAGAAGGCAGTGTCTTAACTAGGGGCACACTTTGTGCCAGAGCGTAAGTCCTGTTTATTGTTTTGCTATGCGACCTATCATAAAGATGATATAACGGGTGGTATCATGCAATTTGGAATCATAGGTAGTTGTAATGATGATTTAATATACAACATGTATAACATAGCATACCCAAGTAAACTTGAAATAACACCATGAGGTAATTATAGCTGACGTCTTAGTATATATAGCGCTATTAAATATATGGCATTATCCGTCATTTTACTCTTGCGTGTTTTACCCTCAAACGATTTCAGTTATGGTATAAGTTTTGCTTACGTCACACTAGAAACAGGATTGTGGACGAGTAATAACCATTGCAAACATCTTGTACTCCCTTGCCCTTTTACCTACTTTGAAAATTATTTTCTTTCGATGTTTTCAGATGGCATTTTTTGACAAATCGCGAAACAAACTTGGTAGAGGAATTGAACTGAATGTTGTTTTACGGCTCATCAACACAGTACAGGTTATTTAGAGCCGCCCCAGAGAGAGGGGAAGGATACATAGGAATCCGGGAACCTGCCCTACTCTTATTATTGAATAGATTCCTATGGTTCTTTAACGTGCTCGGAGGATAGACCGATACACGGGACCGCCCGGTTTACGTCCTCATCCGACGGACGAGGCTAAGGGAAAGTGTCTTGCCCAAGAACACACCGACGGAACTCAGTGGCACCACGGATGGTTTGAACCCGGGGCCTCCGGTTACAAATCCGCCGCGCTACCGACTGCGCCACACCAGCCCTCGTCACCCAAGGAACATTTCTGTGAAATTATTTTGAAATCGCACCAGTTGTTTCTGACAAGAAGATTTTTGATTTTTTTACTATAGCCATATAGGGAAAACCAGCCTCGCCCCTGGCGGCCATGTTTTTTGACGAATCTCGACGGCTTGAACAAACTTGGTAGAGGGTCACCCAAGGAACATTTCTGTGAAATTATTTCGAAATCGGGCCAGTAGTTTCTGACAAGAAGATTTTTAAAGTAAGATTTTTAAAGTTTAAAAAAAAAATCATATCCGTTGCCATGGCAACCAAAGTTCTGCACCTAATTCAATTCTTTGAACAAACTTGAAAGGGGACCACCCAAGGAACATTAATGTGAAGTTTGGTTGACAATTTGGCCAAGCGGTTTTAGGAGGAGATGTTGTCTGAAGCAAACAGTTAACGACGGACGACGGACACAGGGCGATCACAAAAGCTCACCTGTGAGCCTTCGGCTCAGGTGAGTTAAAAATCCTAAATAGTTAATACATTTTACCTGTTACTTCTAAGTATATATGGTACATCAACATCAAATGTAAATACATGTTTACAGTTTCACGATAATACAGATACAGTTTAAACGAAAATCAATAGATTACATGTAAATAGAACATCTGCGTAAGTTGGAAATATTTGGTATACATTGAAATAAATATCACATTCAATTCATTTATTGTTTAGCGAACATATATACCGGGTGTATCGCTTCGTAGAAACCTACGATTAATTCGAATGCCACGATATCATCAGTCTCTTTCGATGATAACCACCACTCCAAATACGTAAGTTTTAAGTAATACTTCTATATGCATCGACTCTAGCTCCCTGTTTTGTCTCCAGCTCTCGTATGTTGTCTCCAGCTCTCGTATGTTGTCTCCAGCTCTCGTATGTTGTCTCCAGCTCCCGTATGTTGTCTCCAGCTCTCGTATGTTGTCTCCAGCTCCCGTATGTTGTCTCCAGCTCTCGTATGTTGTCTCCAGCTCTCGTATGTTGTCTCTAGCTCTTATAAAAAAATCAGCATAACTCTCCGAGTAATGCCTTTTCCTGCGTATTTGTGGTGCTCATTTGTTTCTATCATCATATTGGACCAATATATGATGCTACAATATGTTTAATGTGTAGAACTCGGACTAAACTACACAAGAATGTCGAAATTTGTCATGTAAACAAGCTTTACGGTCACGGGAGAAAAGTTCTACAACAAAGGTAAGCCATTATATGGAACAAATCGAGGGTTTTACGGACGTTCCTGGCTTATACCCGGAGCATGACATTCTCCGATTTGTCAGTTCATGTCTTAAAACAATAAAAAATAGCTAAAACATGGGTCATACTCACATTTTGACAGTCATTTCTTGACGATGTCTCTAGCTCGGATGTTGCATTGTCTCATTTTACGATTGCTCTTTTTTGAGCTGGAGACACTGTTTAGTAGGCGTGATAAATGTCTGAGATCTAGCGCCAACAATATTTTCATTCGCGGCACTATTCCAGAATGAGCTCTATCACTGTGTAAACTTTAGAGGCCGAGCGACCAGACTTACTATGAAAAGTGGCGGTGAGAAGAATAAAGTCAAAATGTTGCCGATCAACAACAATAGGTCTTTCCGCTGGAAGGTAACGTCTCCCGAGAAAAATAAGGTAGGGGATAAAAGCCGTACTATAAAGGCTCCCGAGAAAAATGGGTAGGGGTAAAAGCCGTACCTGCGAACCAATCAAATTAAATTCCTCTGTACTCACGTTTAAACATGCTGTGCTGCTCTGCTAACAGACTTTATTAGTCCCCTATCGGAGGGTCTATAGGATTGCACTCCGTCTGTATGTCTGTATGTCTGTCCGTCAGTCAGTCACACTTCGTTTCCGCTCAATAACTTTAGTTAGGAATGAATTATTGGAATGAAACTGTATGGGTAGGTAGCTTATATGAAAAGAAAGCTTGTTATATTATTTGGGATCACTGGGGTCAAGGTCAATGTCATTGTTACTATAAATAGAAAAACGGTTTCCACTCAATAACTTCAGTTAGGAATGAGATATTGGAACGCAACTTTACGGGTATGTAGCTTATATAAAAAGGAACGTTGCGATTGTATTTGGGGTCATTGGGTCAAGGTCACTGTTACTAAAAATAGAAAAACGGTTTCAACTCAGTAACTTCAATCCGGAAGGATAAATACATGAAATGTTATACATGAGTGTTTTAAGTTATTCAATTATTATTTATTGTATTAATTAGTTTAAAGATATAATAACAGCTTAAAGTCTCTATCCCACCATCAACATGCAACATTTACAACAGATGTATACCGTTTCTAAACCTACCTACTGGCTACGGATTCTATATATAACTTGAATATTTTGAATATCCAAACTCTACTGCACAGTATAGACACAGTATAAACGGCTTAAACCAGCCAGGCAAAAAACAACAACATTTGAACGTCGAAGTAAGAGTTACCAAGTCATAATTCATTTGATGCATATTCGATCTTGGTTATTTTAATTGAATTGACTTGGGTTTTAAGGCGCACTAACTCATGAAAGGGTGTATGGCACTTAACAGGAATTTCTTAATAGACACATATACATTATTTTAAGACCTGAATACCTGGACAGGGTTTGTTTATATGATTTTGTAGTCACTGTATAGTTTTGCCGTTATTTGGCGGGTTAGTGCCTTTAAATATCGAAATCTAAAACGGCATTGCCCGAAAACATTGTTGTCCAGTTTTATCGAAATAGTGACCTCAGTTAAATGTAAAACAAGAAAAACAGCTTCTTTCATTCACTGATAATCTATTAGGTATAACCTCTCAGCTTCAGTTTGTAATATGTCAGATGTCAATGCAGGGCCATTTTAGTTTGAATTACAAATATGCAATTAAGGTTAAAGAAATTAACCCGCCAATAAACGGCAAAATTACACTAAAAAAACGTTTATCAAAACTCTGTCCAGGTGTTTGGGTCATATAGTAATGTATATTTACCGTTTAAAAGTTTAGGAACCTTTCACGGGTTCTTAAAGTTACGGTGATTGAAAATGTGTAAAATAAATGTGAGTTGGTACGAGTAACTCTTAATTCAAAGCTCCAGTTTTGGGGTTTGGCCTATCTGGTTAAAGCCGCTTTAGATTGTAAAATGTGGCTGCTGTAGACGGGATAGCTACCTTAACAATATAATCTGTTTTCTGTACATAAAATAAAGCACGACCTGAATTTTAGTTGATTAACAATGAGATAATGTTGGATGTCCAATAGTTCGGATTCACCAATACTAATATTGTATGGCGGCTTGATTAACAATGAGATAATGTTGGATGTCCAATAGATCGGGTTCACCAATACTAATATTGTATGGCGGCTTGATTAACAATGAGATAATGTTGGATGTCCAATAGTTCGGGTTCACCAATACTAATATTGTATGGCGGCTTTTTGCCAATGATTAATGTTGTGCTTTCTTTACTTAGATTTTACTTGTTTAATGTTTGAAAAGTTCATTCATTTATGAACACATCGATCCTGTCGTCAAACGCTTCCATCCAGGGTGAAGGCTGCGGGGTCTTTTTGCCAGTGTAGTTGGATACAAAACGATGGTTTCTGAAGGTCGTTATGTCATCAAATCTGTGTGTTATCCAAGCGTGTATTAGGGCATTATTCTTCAAAATATCTCGTGTATATCCCGTGCGCTCACAAAGGTCGGACACAAATGCGGTTTGGAAATCGGCAGCGTCGTAGGTGTCCTTTACACTCGTGCAACGTTTGATCCACGTGGCAATGTCACCTGCCATTTCGTCGGCTTTCTGCGGCTCGTTATCGAGATTTCCCATTATGTACCTGAAGTGAACACAAATCAGCTAGAGAACACAAATCCGATAGAGAACACAAATCAAACAGAGAACACAAATCACAAATGAGATACAGAACACAAACCAGTCAGAGAACACAAATCACAAATGAGATACAGAACACAAATCAGCTAGAGAACACAAATCCGATAGAGAACACAAATCAAACAGAGAACACAAATCACAAATGAGATACAGAACACAAACCAATCAGAGAACACAAATCAGTTGGAGAACACAAATCAGAAAAATAACAAATATCAGAGAGAGAACACAAATCCGATAGAGAACACAACTCAAATAGAGAACATAAATCACAAATGAGATAGAGAACACAAATCAGTCAGAGAACACAAATCAGTTGGAGAACACAAATGAGATAGAGAACACAAATCAGAAAAATAACAAATATCAGAGAGAGAACACAAATCTAATAGAGAGAACACAAATCGTAAATCAGATGGAGAACACAATTCAGACAGAAAACACAAATCAGTTACAGAACATAAATCTGATAAAGAACACAATTCAGATAAAGAACACAAATCAGTACACAAATCAGTTAGAAAACACAACTTTTAGAAAAGTACAATTCTCTTATAGTTAATTATGTTATTCTTTTTTGCTTGCTTCCAAGCCATGTATGAATACATGATAATAATAGAGCTGATAGTGCTGCTAAGGTAGCATTAGATTTACATAAATCTAATGCAAAATTACCGTATGCTGACTTTAAAAGTTGTATTAACACATATATTCGTAACTCTTGGCAATCCGCTGGGTTTGTCTGTGAACAATAAACTCCATTCAGTTAAACCGTTACTCGGGGAATGGCGTTCTTCTAGTAGACCCATCCGTCGAGAAGAATTTGTTTTAGCACGGTGCAGGATAGGGCATTCACGTTATATTCATTCATACTTATTACAAGATGAGCAATTACCAGAATGTATACCCTGTTTTGCACCGTTAACGGTCAAACACGGGAACCTAAAGTTAAATTTTTTCAACTTGCTTCTATGGCCGACTGGATCATGGTTGCTATGGTAGCAAAATGAAAAACATAATTATAGATCCTGTGTTTATTCGAACATTACGTGGTCCCGCCTTAATTCCATTTAGCGATGGGAAAGTTTATATTAGCAAGTTATATTTCGATAATAAAACCCCTTAAAGGGAATGTAGCGACACAACCAAACAGGCTCTATTATTGAGAGTTCTGAAAATCTTGGGAAAAGGTGAAATAGTTATCAAAATCCGATGATAAACAAACATGATATGACCATTTAAACGGATATGGGAGCCGCCATTTTGAGACCATGACGTCCTAGTTCCATATTAACATTTATGCAATATTGATAAATATAATTTAAAATGAAGCACATGAATGCAACATTGTTTACAGGTCATACGAGTATAAAGCATTATTGCCATTACGTATTACACAATTGTTATACAGTTGATGTAATGTTTCCCTATAAATCAGTATTTTTTTATATTTATAAATATTCCATATATGGTCATTTACGTTCGCAACATCTCGTACACAATGATATGGCGTGTTATTTCGGTGTAGATTGCGTGGGGGTAGAAAGGCATGGCAGAGTTTTTGGAATTTTTTTTCTTCGTTTTTCCTTCATATTTAAATGTATTGATACTATTTCAAATCGATAATCACGTACACTTTTTCAGCCTCAATGGAGAGAACTGTAACTAATGTTGTAATAACTTGTTCAATTAATTTGCATGTTGCTATTAATAGTGTGGTGTTGAATTGATGTATTGTAACATATCTGCAATGAAATATTATTAAACTACTGACCGTTACCTATCCCCTATTTTTCAACCCGTTTATGTGGTGTCGCATACTTTGCTTCTATTTATTCTTGAAACGTCACGCTTACCCTGTTATTTATCCCTGAAACGTCACGCTTACCCTGTTATTTATCCTCGAAACGTCACGCTTACCCTGTTATTTATCCCTTAAACGTCACGCTTACCCTGTTATTTATCCCTGAAACGTCACGCTTACCCTGTTATTTATCCTCGAAACGTCACGCTTACCCTGTTATTTATCCCTGAAACGTCACGCTTACCCTGTTATTTATCCCTGAAACGTCACGCTTACCCTGTTATCATTATATATCGTAAAAATAAAAATTGTGTAAACTAAGCGTTATACAATTATTAATATGCCATTATCGTGTCATAAATGCTGCGCATTTGCAACCTCTCGTACACTGCTTCACAGTATTACTCGAATGTAAATCGAATGTTTTTATATTGGTTACGTCATCGCGCCTTAGTTTCCGGCTAAAACAAATATGCATTCAAAATCAAAGTTTTTATCCAAATTTTGCATTGTTATTCAACCGATTGCTCCATCAGTAGTTTATTTAAATGAAAGCAGTGATAAAACCTTCAACTGCATTGTAAAAAACAAACAATGAACGCAAATTATACATCAACACGTGTGGTTGGCGACCATATTGTTTACATAGCAGCTGTGGACTATTTTTTGTGCCGTTGCCTTCCGGCTAACAAAATGTCAAGATTTTGAACATATTGAAGCTCGATATACACACAAGGCGGGATCCCGAAGAATGACGGGATTGGCCGAGCATTCACGAACCGTGATGTCATAGCTTTCAAAATGGCCCCTTCCATATCCGTTCCAACAGAAACTTCAAATGATCATATTTTCTTTGTTTATCATCCGATTTTGATAATTCTTTCAACCTTATTCAAGTTTTTCAGAACTCTCAATAATAAAGATGGTTTGGCTGTGTCACTACATCCTCTTTAAGAATTTTTTTTTCTGAAAAAAATGCGATAACATGTTTAAAATTACCTAAATTTACAATATGCAAACGTTTAAAACAGACATTAGGGTTTTATTTAATACTCCAGTCGACCCCGTTTTTGTTTGGAGAAGGGATTGGATGGGGTATGAAAGTTAATACTCGGATATCGTCATGTATATAGGTATGAAACTATGAACATGTAAATGAAGTTAAATTCTACCTGAAAGTCCAGAGTGCCTGCACATCGAACATGGTGAAGCTGTAAAGTTGATTTTGAGTTCCGATGTAGAACACGTTGTTGTTGCCTCCTTTAACCCAGAGTGTGCCTTTATAAAGATTATCTGGATAAATCGTGCAATCTGACTTTAGTCTCAATTCCTCCTCCATAAACGGAAAGCTGTATCGGTAGCCAGTGCAAAGGATGACTGCATCAATTTCAGCGGTGCTCCCGTCTCTAAAGGTAGCCACATTTCCTACTATCTTCTGTAAAAGAGGACGTTCTTCAATACCTTCTGGCCACTTGAGTCCCATTGGCTTGGTTCGCCATGTGCAGACGATCCGTTTGGCGCCAAACTTCAGACATTGAACGGCGATATCATCGGCGGAGTAACTAGCACCAATGACCAACACCCTCTGTCCCTTATATTCTTCGGCATTTCTGAAGTTATGTGAATGGATGATTCGTCCTTCGAAATTGTCCAATCCTGGAAATTCTGGTACATTTGGGGAATTGAAAATGCCAACAGTGACAATGACGTGCGTGAATGTCTCCTCACGGGTAGTGTCAGCAACAAGATCGTGTACCGTGACGATAAAGTTGTCAGTTAGCTTGTTGTACTTGACATGTCTGACTGCATGGTTAAACTTTATGAAACGTTTAAGGTCAGTCTTGCTCTTCTTCGTCCATCGACCTGGCAAATGATAAAGATAATAACATAGAATAACCAATTCGGCCGTGCAGATTTGATGCGGTTATGACGATAATATACAACCAGTTAAACACTTTACATTTTGTTTGTTTGTTTGTATGGTGCTTTACGTCATTTTCCGAATTGTTATATATGACGGTCGATTATTTTTTTGTGGTGGAGGTAGACCACCCACTATATTGGGTAGAAGCAGTACTGTACACCTCCCGCCATCTTTACAGACTCTTTTATGATACATTTAATACTGAAAATGGGTTCCCATGGAAACAACAAACACAAACAAAAGATAAAAGTAGCAGACTCGGTTATATTGTGTCTGTTCGTAAGACATTATCATATGTATTCCAATGTATTGTACAATGTTGCTAGATAAAGCATATCAAAGGTTTGATACCATCGGCATGAGAAGTGTTGCTTCTTTCATTACGACTCATGAACAGACCCAATACAACCGAGTCTGCTGCTTTATTCTCTTAATTGTGTTTGTTGCTCTCAGAGGGTCATCTTTATCAGTATTTATATAATTGATCAAAGGTCAAGTTCACTGTGAAGTGCAACTGTTTTGGCACACACATCTCAAGTGTCACTTCACCTACGTATATGATACAGAATCTTTACATTTGGCGTTATTCTGACAGAGATCAACTCATATCTTAAGTTCTGCACGAATTAGATCTAATCCACCCCACTTTTTCCCTCTCTTTCTACCATGCCCCAACTCTCTTCTCCCACTCGTCAACAATATTCTCTAGGCGGACACTGATCTCTGACATCTCCCTTGTTTGTGTATTTGTGTGTATGTTATGTTGTCCTCGATAACGTTCTTTTCATTATTGTTGGCAGAACACGAGCAAGGCCGAATGCCTTTGCCATTCAAGTTATCGGTAGATCAAAGGTTAACTGATTACAAAAAAAGAGAAATTAGGTCAGTAACTTGAGTAGTTATAATCCAAAACTATCCAAACTCGGATACAAACTAACCTGTAATTTATCTTGGTCAAGTTCGATAACCAGAAAGATTGCACCGGTATCCCGGGGTAATTGCTCCTTAATTGGTGAAAAGTATTGAAACTGAAGATGTCCGCTCAATATTTTCAATTGGCAGTTTATCAAACACGGCCAAAATATCTAGGTCGGGTCTAATACTCAGCCCGTTTGCACCGGTAACCATATACATGTAGTGACCTCTCTTTATTTGTGAACCTTTTATTAAATTGACGATTGTCCGCTCAATAAACTTTCGTATTTAATATTTTACCCAATTGGCCAAAATAGCTCAGTCAAATGTGATATCCTGCCAGGTCGTACCAGCATCTCCTGAGTTATCTTCCCGTTGATAGCCAGTCAGATCGCATCAGTAACTCCGGAGTTATTTGCCCTTTATTGGTGAAAACTGTTGAAATTGACAATGTCTGCCCAATTA
Organism: Cyrtodaria siliqua; assembly: GCA_037043455.1. Taxonomy (NCBI): domain Eukaryota; kingdom Metazoa; phylum Mollusca; class Bivalvia; order Adapedonta; family Hiatellidae; genus Cyrtodaria; species Cyrtodaria siliqua. The sequence continues at coordinate 214,115 of JAWPHD010001553.1, read as the reverse complement.
CTTCAGTAATACTACATGTAACTGGAATGTGTCCAAACCTTTTGCGATTAACACCGTATAAAGACTGCAATACGGATGGATGCCATTTAAACCTAAAAAATGCTATCAAAATGTGTTGTTGCATTTCCATCTATCAGATCTTTTTGTGACTAATATTACATTTTGTATGAAACAATGTCAAGACTGAAAATAAATTTTAAAGATAAACTAACCTTCTAAATAGTCTCGGATCACTTGACGTGGTACAAAGGATGGCATGATATTTCCGAAATGTTCTTCAAATGTATAGTCCGGTAGTTCCACAACCTCTTTCGGGTTGTTCGACCACAGATGTTTGTACATGCCGCCATGACACAACTCTCCAAATCCGTCCGTACCTTAGACACAAAAGATACTCAACAGTTTGTAAAAAATTACATTAATTTATCTTGATTGATTAAAATGTTGGTATGGATTTCATACAAGAAACACAAAGAAGAAGATTTAATATAGTTATTCTGGTTTACTCCTCGAAGGATAATGATGTAAACCTGCTAAAACAAAAGTATTTCTTATTTAATTTATCAGAACCTTGGCAATCCCTTTTAAACTATACTCCTCAAAATGAGTTAAGGACCGCAAGAATATGTCCCCATATGCTTACCAGTGAAATTGATTACATACCATTTTCATAAAACTGGACGTTGTCAGGTCTTCTGCATTATATGACAGAACACAATGCTGATATACATTTTTCTGTTAATTAAGAATAGTCCGAGATTTTTGATAATTTCTGAAAATAATTAATTTGCCCCAAAACATCAATACTAAAATGTTTAATATGTTTTGTCAATGTATTCATTACATTTAATCACTACCAATGAAATATGGACGCGAAATTTTAAGTTCCCCTGAAATTAACTAACCCTTTGACCGTTTAAATGCAGCTTTGAAAAACGCTGATTTTTTATCTCATCCAAAATGAAGTAAATGTTCAAGACCTAGTTGCATATTTGGCAGTGCATTCTTATCTGTAGAGTTATTCTAAAGAAAACGGTGACACATGTTTGTTAAGGAATCAATAGTCCTGAAAGAAATACGAAACAACATTTTTGGTTGAAAAAAAAAGCATTTTATTGAAATTTCAAAATCTGAATTTTTTAATTATTTTTGTTTGGTGTAAAATCTTCCTAAAGAATACAGAAACACGGAGCATGTCTCCATTTTTGGAATGCAGTGTGTATTTAAACTTGTGAGATGATGCAAACTTTAATCCTATTGAAATAAAGAAGGGATGGTCCTTAACTTATATTGAGGAGTATATATTACAAAAAACAAACATATATACACAATTAAACATACTCAAAACATAGTATATACAGGTTACACACAATACACGTTATTTAAGAACTGATTCGCATTTTCTTCGTCGTTATACTGTTTTTAACATTGGTTGAAAATCATTGGTTGAAAATGAAATGTCATTAAGCTCGTTAGCTTAAACGACTGGTTCCGCATCGGTATTCCAGTGGTTCTCTGTTGTTATTTCGATATTCTACTTGTATACGTGTGTCCCTGTTGTTATTCCATATTCTACTTAAAGAGCCGGTTCCCTGTAGTTATTCCGATATCCTACTTAGATGGTTTGGCTCCCTGTTGTTATTTGGATACGTGTTTCCCTGTTGTTATTCCATATTCTACTTAAAAATTCGGTTCCCTGTAGTTATTTGGATATCCAACTTAGATAACTAGTTCCTTTTATTATTTCGATATTCTACTTAGAAAAAAGGTTCCCTGTTGTTATTCCGATAATCTACTTAAAGAGCCGGTTCCCCTTTATCATTACGATATTCTACTTAGATAACTGGTTCCCTGATGTAAAAAAATCCGATATGCCATTAAGATAGTGTTATTTTGATATTCTACTAAGAGAACTGGTTCCCTGTTGTTAGTTCGATACTCTAAATAGATAATTAGTTCCCTGTTGTTATTCCTATATTCTACTTAAAGAGCCGGTTCGCATTTGTTATTACGATATTCTACTTCGATAACTGGTTCCCTGATGTAATTCCGATATTCCATTAAGATAGTGTTATTTTAATATTTTAATGAGAGAATTGTTTGCTGTTGTTAGTTCGATACTCTACATCGATAACTAGTTCCCTTTTGTTATTTCGATATTCTACTTAAAGAGCCGGTTCCCTGTAGTTATTCTGACATTCTACTTATATCATCCCAATGCCACGTTATTCCAGCAAGATAACACCAGGTCAAACTAAGCTAGAGTTACAAATGACGTTATCACACCATACAACCCGTATCTTTGATAACAGAGGGATAACTTGATATCCGAGTCGATAAAAACGGCAAAAAATCAATACTGGGTAGATATTTCTTTCACGTATTTTTCAAATGCAGAAGTAAGATAAAAATTTACAAGGTGTACATGTGGAAACATTTTGCGTAATTTTCTTAAAACTTTGAAGTTTAAGTTTGAATATCTGCCTTATTGGTAGACGGAATTGGTCAGGATAATCACTGTAGAATGTCTGCCTTATTGGTCGACGGAACTGGTCGGGATAATCACTGTAGAATGTCTGCCTTACTGGTCGACGGAACTGGTCGGGATAATCACTGTAGAATGTCTGCCTTACTGGTCGACGGAACTGGTCGGGATAATCACTGTAGAATGTCTGCCTTACTGGTCGACGGAACTGGTCGGGATAATCACTGTAGAATGTCTGCCTTACTGGTCGACGGAACTGGTCGGGATAATCACTGTAGAATGTCTGCCTTACTGGTCGACGGAACTGGTCGGGATAATCACTGTAGAATGTCTGCCTTACTGGTCGACGGAACTGGTCGGGATAATCACTGTAGAATATCTGCCTAAGTGGTAGACGGAATTGGTCGGGATAATCACTGTAGAATGTCTGCCTTATTGGTCGACGGAACTGGTCGGGATAATCACTGTAGAATGTCTGCCTTACTGGTCGACGGAACTGGTCGGGATAATCACTGTAGAATGTCTGCCTTACTGGTCGACGGAACTGGTCGGGATAATCACTGTAGAATGTCTGCCTTACTGGTCGACGGAACTGGTCGGGATAATCACTGTAGAATGTCTGCCTTACTGGTCGACGGAACTGGTCGGGATAATCACTGTAGAATGTCTGCCTTACTGGTCGACGGAACTGGTCGGGATAATCACTGTAGAATGTCTGCCTTACTGGTCGACGGGATTGGTCGGGATAATCACTGTAGAATGTCTAAACATCAATACACATGTACACATTGTAATTTTTTTTATTTATTTTTATCTCACTTCTGTTTTTGAAAGAAATATCTAACCAGTATTGATGTCTGCCGTTTCTATCGGCCCGTATATCAAGTTATACCTCTGTTATCAAAGATACGGGTTGGAAGGTATAGTTAACGTGACGTTGGTACGATTTCCTAGGAACGGTTAATCGGTTGGACATACCCGGTACTAAATTATGTGACTTTGTTTTCTATCCGTGTGGCTTTAGTCGAACACTATACTCCATGTTAAGGCATTTTGAGACAATCATTGTTTGGAGTTGTTATCATTATTATAATACTTTAGCAATACAAGTTTACACCCATATAATCTACTGATGTGTTTTTAAATGTACTCATTACATTTTGAATCAAACCGTCACCCTGTTCATACAAACCTGTTCGCCATGTATAGTTCCAGAGACCGCCCCATGTGCCTTGTTTCTCATAACAGACCAGTTCTGGAGTAGCGTCACTCTCTCTCTGTCCAAACTGGTACAGAACAGACATACCAGCGGGGCCAGCCCCTATCACACAAACTCTCTGGCCTGTCGTCGACATTGTCACCTAGGTTCTCGGCGCCAAGGGTACAATAATTCTGAAAACAGTTATTTGGTAAATCAAGCACACCCGAGATTCTAACTTTGGATTGGATAAGTCATCTCAGAGCATAGGTTTCGACTGGTTATATATTGTTCGAGAACTTTGTAAGGGTCATTTTTAAACATTCAAATTGTTGAGAGTTCTAAAAACGTAAAATGCCTTTTAGAAAAAGGATATAAGTCCTAAACAATCCAGTATTGATTAACGTTTGGTTGCAGTTCAGACTACACTGTCCCACTTAGCTAAGATGGTTATGTGTTTTTTACAATAGCATATACGCGTACCGTTTCCTATTTTGTTCTGAATGCGGACTTTATTGTTAGAGATTTGCTATTGATGGATGTACTTTTATTTAAAAAGTTTCAAAGGTTATTCATATAAAGAAAGCTCCATGTGGAACATATCAATTCAGAGTACAAATATATTACAGAGCAAAATAATTCAACGAACCTACACAGAATAAGTATAGTAATACTCATACCTAATTAAACAAAACTACAAGCTGCATGAGTGGAGATAAATCCTACAAATGATCATAGTAAGATCATGATAAGAGTTATCCATCTTGCACTGTCTTGTCAATTTGAGCGCTGAAGACGGACTAATGGCGAGGTTTTATACACTTCTAACCAGTTGGCCATATTGCCTAGTTAATTTGCTCTTGGCTTTTGTGTTACAGTGTGGATTTACGGGACCATTGCGTTTGGGTGCTGTGACCTCTATAGGAACCAATTGTCTTATTTCAGAAGAAGAGCCTTGCGATGTTGTGTGGTTGTATGGCACGCCAAAAAAATCATTTATAATATACGGGTAATTTCTCTACAAAGATTGGGTTTGATGAACCCAAAAGATCAACGTGTCACCTGCGTGTCGTAAGAGGCGATTAAGAGAAGATACACAGTTGGAACGTGAAGTAACTTAGCCGTTCTGTGGGTGATAGGATGTTAGGTACATTTTGTATATATATACTGAACAATACAATTTAGCACATAAAATGTATGTCATATCCATAGACGAGTTACAAAGTCATACATTTATGAGTTTAGATGCATGTTGTGTGCAAATCCATTTACAGCTAAGAAACTATTATACACTTGTTATTCCCAAAGGCCTATATTGCTGTGAGTTGTGGTACAGTATATTCGACAATATATGTTTTTCTTAGAAAGAAACCACAGATTATGTATCAAAGTTATTAGACCGTGAGCCACACACTTTTTTGTTACTATCTCAAGGGACAAATTCTTACTAGTACCATGTTATTGAGTATCTTGTAGAGAAACAAAAAATCCATGATAGCAGTTTGAACAGGGTAGCTGATTCCTGTTATTAGAGTTATCTCCCCCTTTTAAGCAAAACACTTGTTTCTTTAAAAAAATCGTTTTCGCTGAAACTAGAAGATCTACAGGTCTAATATTTTACATGTATTATACATTTAGGGTCCTCTACCAAGTATTTATAAAAATGGTGACCCCAGGATCAAATATGGCCCAACCCCGGGGGTATCATTTTTTTATACAGTTATATAGGAAATCTTTAAAACTAAATAAATTTCTATAAAACCGTAAGAGCTAGAGGTCCCATATTATGCATGAAGCATAAGCTTATGCACGCCTACTAGACTCCGCAACCGCCTCAAAAAAGAGGTGATAATACGACGTTTCGGAGACACTTCAGATGCGGTTGCGGAGAGTAAATTGAAGCAGTAACGGTAAGAGCGAATTTAATATTTTCATTTTATTCGGCCCTAACTCGATCTTTTTCAAAAATCGGGGAATGTGGTACGATGTAGGAATGTTTTCCCTTCCTGTTCCATGTGCTGGTTTCGAAATATATTGATAAATGTGGTCTGTAGAATTGTCATAAGTCAATCGAAGAGTGTAATTTTCTCAACGGGACATGGTTTTTACTCCGTTTTTCTGCTGTTTTATGAGAAATCTGCCCACGAATGAGTTCTATGACTTTGAAACACCTATCTTTCATCGTTCAATGAAAACAATTCAATCGAATATAAATTGAAAAGAATTATGGTCATTTTTTATGAAGAGGCGGTGTCGGAGAGTAAGAGGCGGATTCGGAGACATATACTCTATATAATAGATCTATACTGATTTTAATTGATAAGTAAGTAATGTATGAATACAATTGTTTATGATGAATTATTTGTGCAAATACTTGTTACTGGTCCTACCCATCATTGAACAATAAGTCTTAGTCGCTACTAAATTTACCGAATCTTCCGTAAAATGCACGATGCAACCTACAGTTGATCTGATCCGAAATCGCTTAATAGATGCAAATGAATTCTAAATAAATGATAATCACATTCATTTAGTACAATCCTCTATCTATTAATAATAGTACTGGGTGCGTTCTTATAAAGTTTAAAAAACTTTAGTTAATTTTGCATCAATTTCTAAGCCGATCTTATACCTTTTATTAGGCCAAATAAAATTATACCTGTGTTTACTGTAACATTGCTGAAAAAAATAGGGTAGGTAGGTAGGCATTTTATTTTATTTATTTATTTTTGATTTATTTTTTTGGCGAAGTTAATTTAAGGTGGCGATGAGCTTTGATGAATGGGAAAATGTGGTATTTTAAAAACTACAATAGATAAAAAATGAAATTGTGTATGTGTTATTGTTTCCCAAAAGGCATGGCAACAACTGGCTCTTTTCCCAATCAATTGCAATTATTGCAAAGGGGTAAAACCGTTTAATTTATTTTTCGCAAGTCCGGAAGAGGTTCAGTTCCAACAGCAGGACAATGAGCACATGAGTCGGCCGTGATCGCGTGAACATAATTATTTAAAAAAAAAACTCAGGTATAATTTTATTTGGCCTTATTATCCTAATAATTATTTACCGAGGACCAGATTCCCAGAAATATATTTTTCGCTAAAAGGTCAGCAACAATGTGCATCTATCGTCAAATATAGACTGTTACGGTAGGCATGAAATGGAACAACTTTTTTTGATTTGCCAAATTACACAATAACTACAATTTACGTAATGTATACCAAACTGCACTGTATGTATAATATAAATATGTAATTCAAGCTAAAGTAGAAATCTATTAACTTTAAACCAAAAACATTTTATAAAATAACTACATTTTCTGTCAATTGTAAAAAAGGTGTGTTTCATTCCATGCCTACCGGACTATAGTATATACTGGTATTGCCATTCTATACATACACTGGCTATGTCACATCTGTATTAAGACGCAATACAGAGCAAAATATGGCTTTTGTCTGCATACGCCTAACCGCCAACGGATTACTTTATATTTCAATAAATTGTTTATAAATCATTTTGTGTAACAAATTATTTGTTTATACAAACACAGTACTTAGTTCATAGTTTAATAAGTAAAACATAATGCTTTTATTTACCATCATTTTACCGTCTAAACATAACGCTAAATCTCTTTCATGACTTTTGAAGTTTTATTAATAGGCATTGTGCTAATAAGCCACGAGCTACTCACAAGGTAGCGACAAACTATTTAATAAATTATATCGGTCCACTTGTGACAGTATGGATCTGACACAGGTACGTATATAGAAACCTGACAAAATAAGAAGATAGTGGCCAGTTGACACGGGTATGCATATAGAAACCTGTCAAAATAAGAAGATAGTGGCCAGTTGACACGGGAAGATAGTGGCCAGTTGACACGGGTATGTATATAGAAACCCGTCAAAATAAGAAGATAGTGGCCAGTTGACACGGGTATGTATATAGAAACCCGTCAAAATAAGAAGATAGTGGCCAGTTGACACGGGTACGTATATAGAAACCCGTCAAAATAAGAAGATAGTGGCCAGTAGACACGGGTACGTATATAGAAACCCGTCAAAATAAGAAGATAGTGGCCAGTTGACACGGGAAGGTATATAGAAACCCGTCAAAATAAGAAGATAGTGGCCAGTTGACACGGGTACGTATATAGAAACCCGTCAACATAAGAAGATAGTGGCCAGTCCTCCCCAAAATATAACTCGCAGCAGACGGTATTATTGTTTACATCGGTAAATTAAGTAGCGACTAAGACTTATTGTTCAATGATGGGTAGGACCAGTAACAAGTATTTGCACAAATAATTCATCATAACAATTGATTGTATTGATACATTACTTATCAATTAAAATCAGTATAGATCTATTATATAGAGTATATGTCTCCGTAACCACCTCTTACTCTCCGAATCCGCCTCTTACTCTCCGACACCGCCTCTTCATAAAAAATGACCATAATTCTTTTCAATTTATATTCAATTGAATTTTTTTAATTGAATGATGAAAGATTCGGTGATTTCAAAGTCATAGACCTGGTTCGCGGGCAGATTTCTCATAAAACAGCAGAAAAACGGAGTAAAAACCATGTCCAGTTGAGAAAATTACCCTCGTCGATTGACTTATGACAATTCTACAGACCACATTTTTCAATATATTTCGAAACCAACACATGAAACAGGAAGGGAAAATATTCCTACATCGTACCACATTCCCCGATTTTTGAAAAAGACCGAGGCAGGGCCAAAAAAAACGAATTTATTTTTTAATTTACACTTACCGTTGCTGCTTCAATTTACTCTCCGCAACCGCAACGGAAGTGTCTCCGAAACGTCGTATTATCACATCTTTTTGGAGGCGGTTGCGGAGTCTAGTAGGCGTGTTATGGTCCACTAGCAAGTTTGTTAAAATGTTGACCCTGGGGTCATATCTGGCTCCGCCCCAGGGGTCATATATTTACATAGAGTCATATAGAAACATCTTTAAAATCTCTTCTTTAAAAAAAACAAGTGCCAGAGGTCTACTATTTTGCATATTGTACAAGCTTATGGTTCTCTACCACTTTTGTTCAAATCGTGACTCTGTATCCAACTATGGCCCGGCTCTGGGGTTAAAGTTTTACAAAGAGTTATATAGGAAAGTCCATAAAAATATTCTTTTTCTGATACTACAAGAGCTAGATGTCTAATACGATGCATGTAGCATAAGAGTATCGATCTCTACCAATTTATTATGTTCAAATAGTGATCTTATGGTCAAATTTCGCCCGGTCCCGGGGGTCACATATTTACATAGATTTATGTAGGAATGTCTATAAACATCTTCTCTGAAACTACTAGAGCTAGAGGTGTAATAAGCTACATGCAGCTTAAGATTATTATCCTGTACCAAATCATTTAAATGGTGTCCCTGAATCAAGCCTGGAATCAAATTTGGCCCTGTCCCGGTGGGGGGTCACACTATAACATTGAATTATATAGGAAAACATATTCAAACTGCTTCTCTGATACTTCAAAAGCTAAATAATAGTTCGCATGTACCATAAGCTTATGATCCTCTACCTAGTTTGTTCAAATGGCGACAATGGGCTCAGATATGGCCACTACGGGGGTCACAGTTTTAGAGATTTATATAAAGAAATTGTTTTTGTTTCTTAAAACATGAGAGCACTTTGAGAAAAGGCGAGTGGGTCTCTTGTTTATGGCGTTAAGTTGTACACTTTTCATAAAATCACTTCAAAAGAAAGATAAAAATATTGGGCGGGGAAAGCAGCATTCAAGGACGACAGTCAACCACAAAACACAAAAACAAACATGCAAACAGATAAACAAACACAAAAGGGTTGACAATAGGGCTACCGCCTTGGAACGGTCAGTGGCAACAAGGGCCACTGGGGGTTTAAACCGGTTCTAGGGTGCACCAAACCTCACACTTACCCTACTGTCATCCCATTAAAACAAAACAGTGTAAATAAAGAAATCCCCGCCATGACCTAATCTCTAACCAACAAGGCAGCATCAATAGGCAAAATAAGTAAAACACAAATATGCTCGTGTAAATATAATACAAAAAAAAAATAGCCTAGAAAGCCACAATGAAGGTACTCAATGACTTGGCAGAAGCCAGAGCAACAAGAGAATAAACCATTAAGGGCACGACAAGAAAGATCATAGACAAACATCAAACGCCACCGTCCTATTGGGCTTTAGGTAGGCGTCATCATAGGGTCAACAGCCTGTCCTACCTCGTGGTCAGTAGGTTTAGAAACGATGTACATATGTTGTAAAATGTGGCTGTTGTTGGCGGGATAGCTACTTTAACTGCAGTAGCACCTGTATGTCGGATATAGTTTTTAGAGTAAACATCAGTAAACTAACCGTGATCACTAAATATAATCTATCTCGATGCACTGGGTACCGATTCTTATCTGGAAGCGTTTAATTTTTTTTTATATCTTATATGTATGTTATATTGTCACATTAAGTTATATTATTTAAATCAGATAATATGTACTGAGTATTCTTAATTGTCCTGTTTTATCCCAAGGCATTAATTGCCAAGTTTATCAAAACAGCAATGAGCTGGTCATATATAAGGCTTGCAGGCACATACATGAACTTGATGCTAACTTGCTAGATAAGAGAGACCGTTGTGAACCCAGCTTCTTGGATATAACCTTTATGACGGATTAACATTTTAGTTGTATGTATTTTAATGCAGTCATCCTGCTTGAGCCCATACAGCCTGTTGATGCAGTGGATAGCACGGGGGACTTTAAATTCAGAGGATCCTGGTTCAAGCTTCACCGGAGCCAGTGCATTTTGTCGGTGTGTCCTTGGACAAGACACTTTTACCCTCGTCCGTCGGAAGGGGACGTAAACCAGGCGATCCCGTGTATCGCTTGTATTTTTCTCCAATCATGTTAAAGAAACATAGGTGCCCCCACTCCCCACCTCCCCCTCCCCCCCCCCCCCACACACTCCCTCTCTCTCTTCATTGGCAATACCCCTTCTTTTTTAGGTAATAATCATTCCACTTGCAGTTGCATGCGCAAAAGTAGGGTTGATACTTACTATCCTAGGTTAATTCCATACTCTAAATCAAGTACAGGGAGAACATCACAACCTATGTTTAGATACATATCCTAAGCAAGTGATATTGTAACAACTGCACCAATACTAACAAATAGTTGCCATGGTAAGTAGTTAGTACAGTAATCTGGGTATCACCCTAAACATATTTCTTCGTCAACGCCGTGTGGTTCCCGGTCAAGAATATGACCACTGCATATCCAGGCATAGCGCTAACATTTTCCCGAATTCATGTTACTTTTGTCATTTTTGTTCATTATTTTCATCATGAAACCTGTATTGTTTCAGGTGCTACTTCAGTGGTGGCAGTAATCGTGGCTCCAGCGAAAAATGGAGTGTTTACTAGAGAATTTGCAGCAAATCTGCAGTGCTGCAGGTAAGAAGGTTCTAGGCAAATTCTGCAATTTTTTATCTAGATGTTAATGAAGAGTGAGCCGGGTCTAATGTTCATTCCTGTTGGCGCCATATAACATGTTTGTGTTGGTGCGCCGTAAAGCCCCAATTCAAATCAATTCATCTTCGTCGATTCTTTTTTCAGTAACACAAAAATAGTTCGTGCAAATGCATATACTACTATTTTTACATTTCATATGCAGAATTCTTCATTGTGTTGTATATGGGTGGGGTAATTCAGGTGTAAAAATCCTTAAAATATGCATAACTTGTAATTAAAAAGTATTAAAACAGACAACTTTTAAGATTTTGCGTTGCAATATGCAATGTTTAATTCATGTTTTTATGTGTAATACATAATCCAAATGTGTAATCATAATAAGTATTTCCATGACGCATACACTTTGTTAAAAAAACACACGTTAAACCGCACATTTCCTTTATCTAGAATCCTTTGGGCTATGTGTCGTCTGTGCAATATATGTATATATCAAAACATGTTAATACTATTTATGTTGCAGTTAATTTGAGGAAGGCTTATACTTCCAGTTTGGCATGTGTCTCAACTTATCAGGCTTACTGAACACATATGTGCAATGCCATGAACATTGCTTAGTACTTAATTTCATCAATATATCATATCACAATCCCTTACTTATTATAATATTATTTAAATCATGTAGAAAAGTTGTAAATTAATGATTCTTACAAGTTTACACATATATTGTAAAAAATATTAACTAAACTAAATGCATAAAAATGTGTCAATAGTGGGTGGGGTAAATTGACTTCTAATTTGAAGCAAAATAGAGATTTTAAACTGAATTCAGAGCTAAAAAAGAGCTTATTTGCGCTTTATGTTACTCAATTAATTGTAAACTTAAGTGCATCTTTAAAAAGTCCATCAATAATTATTCACACAAGCATGACATTCAAAAATGAACATCAAAAACTTATATGAAAGTGCTACAATGATAACCTATTTATGTTCGATTTTTTTATATAAGCTACCTGTTCCAGATTGCTATCATGGCAAAATGTAGTCTATATACATTGCTCTTTTCAAAAAGTAGAATTTGTCCTTGAGTTGGTAACAATATCGAAAATTTTGGGTCCTGGCTCAAGGCCTATATGCAGGGTTCCAACAGACGGACAAGAACAGATCTTGCACTAAGCCTTCATGGGATGTATTCTTTACAATCTCACAGATAAAAAGAAGCTGACAATGCTCGGTCAGTTGTGACAATGCTCGGTCAGTTGTGGAGTCTAAACTCATCTTCAAAGATTAAAGATGTTTCTTGTTAAGAATGAGGTTATTTTACAATTTTAAGTAACGCATATATAAACATGAGAATATACACCTCTGAATGTTGTTATGTAAATATGTACATGCAAATATGAACATAGACCCAAATAAGCCTGTAGTAATAATTTCCTGAATCTTATCTTAAAAACATGTCTATTTTATGTTTGTCAACAAAGTGGTACCTATATTTACATTTTTTAATCACGTGACCCAGAATCATCAAATTACGTTTTAATAACGTCTGTTTTTATGAGGCGCCGTATTGCTTTTTAATACAATTCAGTGATATCACCTATTTGAATGAGTGATATCACTGATTCGAATAGGTGATATCACTGATTCAAATTTAAATGAGTGTTATCACCTATTCGAATCAGTGATATCACCTATTCGAATCAGTGATATCACTGATTCGAATAGGTGATATCCCCGATTCAAAACGAAAGGGTGATATCACCTATAGAATGGGTGATATCACCTATTTGAATAAGTGATATCACTAATTCGAATAGGTGATATCACTTTTTCAAAACGAATGGGTGATATCACCTATTCGAATCAGTGATATCACTCATTCAAATAGGTGATATCACTCATTCAATAGGTGATATCACCCTTTCGTTTTGAATCAGTGATATCACCTATTCGAATCAGTGATATCACCTATTCGTTTTTACAACAAGAAAAATACAGACTTCACCCAAGAGTATTATCACGGAGCACGTTATACGTCACTGGTATTATATGGTGTTGCTAACGGTTAGTTGTAATAATTAAATAATAACTGTCCACTGTGTTTCTCAGTGTTATTGGTGAAGGATGTCTTTATTTACAACTTGAATTACTGTATCAAATAATAGAAAAGGCATAGAAAATGAAATTATATTTTGCGGGGTGGGGGTGGTGGTGGGGTGGGTAGTGGGGGTTGGGGTGGGGGCAGCAGTACCACATTTTCTGGATCGATCCCTGTAGGTGTAGGTTTGGTAGGGTGTATAACCCTTCTGCTGTGTGGGGGAGGGGGGAAATGTGCGCATCTATTGCTGCAAGAGCTGATGCGACCATAACATGAAAGCCGGTCATTATATGCCGATGACGAAACAACCTGCCAAATGTTGCAACAGACGACGATTTTGAAGGTCTGTCTATTTAGTTACGTGGACCCTGGATGGGATCAGTCATTTATACAGAGTTTATTTCTGAATTGGTAATCGGTGATATCACTGATTCGAATAGGTGATATCACTCATTCAAAATGAATGGGTGATATCACCTATTGAATGGGTGATATCACCTATTCGAATCAGTGATATCACCTATTCGAATTGGTGATATCACCCATTCGTTTTGAATAAGTGATATCACTGATTCGAATGAGTGATATCACTGATTCGAATAGATGATATCACCCATTCAATAGGTGATATCACGCATTCAGAATGAATCGGTGATATCACCTATTTGAATGCGTGATATCACCTATTCGAATCATTGATATCACCGATTCGAATAGGTGATATCACCAAATGGTATTAAAAAGTAATACGGCGCCCCATATGTTTTTAACTGTTCTTGATAGCTCGAACGGTCGCGGTGTTTACCATTTTGAGCTGTAAGCGTTTGTTTTTAACGTCAATTCCATGAAGCGGTTTTTTTTTGCTGACTTTTGTCATTATTTGTGATTATTTTAGTGAGATTAACGTTTTATATGCTAAACTACAGCTATTGTCCCTTTAATGGGTTTAATACGCCATTATAACATCACACACATAAGCGTATCGTTTGTAGATAAATTATTCACCCTGTAGTGTCGAGCTATATATAGCTAAACTCTATTTGAACTTTGTTCCCCAAACATTGAACTCAATCTGAAAGTGCTCATCTTACACTGTGTTATAGAATTATTTGTGTATTAAATTGAATGGCTAAGGACGAATAATCTACGGCCACTCTCACGCAAAGGTTAAACAGGTCAGAACATTAATTTTATTTAACTTGTACATACATACGTACATCGTTATATACACTACACATACATAAATGTTCATGCATAATAAGTGATTTTAGACAAAAATACATTTGCTATGAGCAATATTAATATTAAATAACTGATACACAAGGATGAAGATTCAAAATAGCTAAACATTGTTTAATTAATCAAGATTGTATTTCTTACAGGCAAAGCTGTACTAAAAATCAATACTGTGACAGCATTGACAGTACATTTTATTTATAGGTATTCTGTTGTATCTACCGGTCTATATTCCTAACGAATGTGCTGATGTTCTGATTTTTGTTAAATATCGTCTGAGATTACATGTTAAAATATCAAGGTATGATTCATAATTAAACTCAATTTACAATTATTATATAATTCAAGTACACAATTTGATTCCTTACTACAAACCAGCGTATTTATGAAGTAGTTAGCCTTAACAGAATTTGAGTCATTCCAGACATTTGTAAAACCATATTTGCGTTCAGCATATGTTTTTACATTCGATACCCAATTTTCACAATATTTTAGTGACAATATGTAAATGCTTTTAAGTATTATGTTATCTGTTTTCAATAATTTAGACACTGAAATATCTTTGAATTGTGTTAATTAGGAAGTAACTACTTTAGATATCATTCAAACTTGGCGTGGATATCATTATATGTACTCTGAGATTATCTTAGTATTATTAATTTTAAGATTGTTTACTACTTGAGATAGTCATTGTGTCAAGTACAATATGTCTATCAACATCTGTACTATTTAAAATCCGTTCCATAATACCTGTGTGGTTTATTTTATGAGATAAATAGACCTTATGAACCTTAGGAAGTTCAGCGACCCTGAGATAACCCCCTTTGCTTGTGCTTGTCCTTTACCGGCCAACGTTGTATACTAGGTATGTGTCACATTTTTAACAAGAGGTCAATGACCTTGACGCTCTACTGATTGATTTTGATTTCAGGAAGTAGTCGCTACAGACTTGTTTTTTGAAAATCTATTTTTAACCGTGGCGGCCATCTTGAATTTCCGGCCGACCTGAAATTTTGCTAGGATCAATAAGACATTAAGAGCAACATTCCTGTGAAGTTTCATGAAAATCCGTCAAGTAGTTTCAGAGGAGTAGTCACTACAAGTTTTCATTATATAACTCTATGTAAACAAAGATGGCCGCTGGCAGCCATGTTTAACGTCAAATCAAAACGATTTTCGACAAGGACCAACATCATGTCATACTGATCATTTTAGAAAAAGTCCCATATCAATACCTCTTATAGTTTTGAAGAAGTAGTCGCTACAAACTTATTTATTTTAAATCTATTTTTAGCTGTGACGGCCATCTTGAATTTCCGGCCGACCTGAAATTTTTCTAGGATCAACGAGACATCAAGAGCAACATTCCTGTGAAGTTTCATGAACATCCGTCAAGTAGTTTCAGAGAAGTAGTCGCTACAAGTTTTTAATATATAACTCTATGTAACCAAAGATGGCCACTGGCAGCCATGTTTAACGTCGAATCAAAATTATTTTCCACAAGGATCAACACCATGTCATGCTGATCATTTTAGAAAAAGTCCCATATCAATATCTCTTATAGTTTTGAAGAAGTAGTCGCTACAAACTTGTTTATTTTAAATCTATTTTTAGCTGTGACGGCCATCTTGAATTTCCGGCCGACCTGCAATTTTTCTAGGATCAACGAGACATCAAGAGCAACATTCCTGTGAAGTTTCATGAACATCCGTCTGCTGGCAGCCATGTTTAACGTTGAATCAAAACAATTTTTGACAAGGAACAACATCATGTCATGCTGATCATTTTACAAAAAGTCCAATATCAATATCACTTATAGTTTTCAAGTAGTAGTCGCTACAAACTTGTATTTTGAAAATCTATTTTTAGCCATGGCAGCCATCTTGAATTTCCGGGCGACCTGAAATTTTGCTAGGATCAATTAGACATGAAGAGCAACATTCCTGTGAAGTTTCATGAAAATCCGTCAAGTAGTTTCAGAGGAGTAGTCGCTACAAGTTTTCATCATATAACTCTATGTAAACAAAGATGGCCACTGGCAGCCATGTTTAACGTCGAATCAAAATAATGTTTGACTCTTATAACCATCATGTCATGCTGATCATTTTACAAAAAGTCCCATATCAATATCACTTATAGTTTTCAAGACGTAGTCGCTACGAACTTCTTTTTTAAAAATCTATTTTTAGCTGTGGCGGCCATCTTGAATTTGTGGCCGATCTGAAATTTCGCTAGGATCAATTAGACATTAAGAGCAATATTCCTGTAAAGTTTCATGAAAATCTGTCAAGTAGTTTCAAAGGAGTAGTCGCTACAAGATTTTACTATATAACTGTATGTAAACAAAGATGGCCGCTGGCAGCCATGTTTAACGTCGAATCAAAACGATTTTCGACAAGGACCAGCATCATGTCATGCTGATCATTTTAGAAAAAGTCCCATATCAATATCACTTATAGTTTTCATGAAGAAGTCGCTACAAACTTGTTTTTTAAAAACCTATTTTTAGATCTGGCGGCCATCTTGGATTTCACATCAACATGAATTTTTGCTAGGATCAACTAGACTTCATGGGCAACATTTCTGTAAAGTTTCATGAAAATCCATTCAGTAGTTTCAGAGGAGAAGTCGCTACAAAAAAAAGTTTACGGACAGACGGACAGACGGACGACGGACGCCGCACCACGGCATAAGCTCTGCTGATCTCTGATCAGTAGAGCTAATAATACAAACTAGACAATTATATCAATTATATCAATTATATCAATTACTGCAAGAGGCAATCGCTCAAAAATGAGAACACTTTAAATCCAGATACGCGCGTCGGTGATTGTCCTATTTAGGAAGGTGGGAAAGGTGAACATTAGATGTACTCTATTTGATATTCAGGGCTTAGTGTCACGTCGAATAAAAAGTCCCGAAATTGTTGCGTTGTTTCAGCAAAACGATATAATTTTATTTACTAAAACCTGATCCAATGATTTAATAAATGTTCATGTTCATCCTCTACATCTTTGGAATATATAGACCGCCGTATTCGGAGAGACATACAGTGACTCAGGCTATATTCATGGCAGTATTCACTGAGTTTCTTGAACAAATAACTACCAGATCTGAGTCTCAGGTGCTGTTAGGTGACTTTAAAGGGACACACGGCAATCTTGAAGATTTGATCAAGTATCGATATTAGCTTATCTACTTATTTATCAAGGAACATTTTGACTTTAAACCTGCTTGCATATCATTTAATAACATTTTGATTCTTCAATTTTCTATGTTGTTTTACCAAATATTGAAATATATTATTGGTGCAGTCTTATCAAAAGTCCGTAATATACAAACACAATTCGGTTTACACTATTCTTTCAATTGTTATTAATGATTGAAATAATGCATGTTATTTAGAAAAACTAACGGGACGCCGCGAGTTTTCAAAAAATCAAGATTGCCATGTGTCCCTTTAACATCCACATGGACAATAAGTCAGATTGTTACACCAAACAATTCCAAAAGTGTTTGAAATCTTATGGACTCGTTCAACATGTCAATGCTCCAACTCATTCTGGAGGTCACATTCTTGACCTGATAATTACAAAGCTAGAAGACAAACGTATGAATGTCTCAGAACCTTTGTCAGACTATTACATCTCTGACCACTGCTTTGTCAGTTGCAACATTGAACAGTGTCGTCCACCTTTGATCAGGAAAGAAATCAAATCTCGCAATTGGAAAACTGTATCCAGTGACATCTTACAAGCAGATTTCCGAGAATTAAATAGCATTGTAGAGAACTCGTCCAATGTCAATGATCTCGTGTCTGAATTCACAAGAACCACATCAGACATTGTCCAGAAACACGCCCCTCTGAAAGAAAGAACTATTGTCTGTAGACCGACAGTTCCATGGTACTCTGGGTACCTAAAACAGCTGAAACAGTACAAACGATCAATAGAGAAAATCTTTTTGAATGACAAATCCGACCTGTCAAAGAAAGTCTATAGGGGTGTAAGAAACATATATAGTGCAGAACTTTCTAGGGCCAAGGATGAGTACTACCAGACCAAGATTGGAGAGGCAGAAGGGAATATTAAGAAGTTATATGCTGTAACATCAGATTTACTGGGAAGGTCGAAGGACAATCCGCTCCCATTACACACAAGTGCAGTATCTTTGGCAAATGACTTCCTGCGATATTTTGCCGATAAAATAATCAAGTTGAGAAATGATTTTGACAATTTACCAATTGAAACACCCAGCAATGGTAATTCGTCCTGCTCGAATCCACCTATGATTATGAATACATTTACTGCGTTCAAACCACTCTCCGAACATGATATTTTGAAACTTGTATATGCATCAAAATCTACAACATGTGAACTTGATGTGATTCCAACTATACAATTAAAGGAGCATTTTTCACAACTTGCTCCCGTTGTGACGGAAATTGTAAATCGATCACTGCTATCTGGTGTGTTCCCTGAGGAGTGGAAAAGTGCCGTGATTAAACCGTTGTTGAAGAAGAAAGGTCTCCCGCTTGAACTGCAGAACTACCGTCCGGTGTCAAATTTAATATTCCTCTCCAAAATTCTTGAAAAAGCTGCATTAAACCAAATCAATAAGCATATTGAAGCTAACAATCTCCTCCCAGCTTACCAAAGTGCCTATAGAAAATACCACGGAGTTGAAACGGCAATGGTCAAAATGTATAATGATCTTTTGGAAACCATAGATAAAAGTCAAGTTACAATCGTGGTCATGGTCGACTTGAGAGCAGCGTTCGATACTATTGATATCCCGATACTGATTCAAATCCTTCAATATGAATTTGGTATTCAAAGCACTCCCTTGAAATGGATCGAATCTTATCTCACGAACAGAACAATGAAAGTCTTAGTTGAACAGTCAGCATCTGACACTGAGCCATTGAGGTTCGGTGTTCCGCAGGGTTCTTGTGCCGGACCGGTGATCTTTACCCTATATATATCGGCTCTCAATCGAGTGGTGCAGAAATATCCAGCCGATCTCTATGGATACGCGGATGACCACAAGATTGCGTTCAGAATTCAAGCGGGTAATTCTCAAAATGAGAATACTGTTTTCCAACAACTTGACAGTTGCCTCAATGACATCATAAAATGGATGACAACCTTCAAACTGAAAATGAATCAGTCTAAAACTGAAATAATTATAAATGGAACCAGACAACAGTTAGCGAAATTGAACATCCCAAGTGTATACGTTGCTGGGTGCAATGTAAAATGCGTCGATCATGTCAGAGACCTGGGTGTAATCATGACCAATACACTCAACTTGGACCATCACAACCAGAAAAAGTGTCAGATCGCTCATGTGCAGTTACGAAATCTTAGAGCTATACGTAAACATCTCACACAAAAGTCAACTGAATCAATAGTGCATGGATTGGTTCATTCCCACATTGACTTCTGCAACGGTCTATTTACTGAAATTCCAGCCTACCAAATCAACAAACTACAGCGAGTCCAAAATCATGCCGCTAGAGTAGTTATGAATGCTTCCTATGAACAACCAAGTGCTGAACTTCTGAAACAATTACACTGGCTTCCAGTTGAAGCTAGAGTCATGTTCAAAGTCCTAGTAATAGTCTTCCGTGTCATCAATGGTACAGCTCCAGTATATCTGAGGGAAATGTTTGTACCTACTCGAGGACGGTACAGACTGCGATCACAAAGTGACACTAACTTCAACATCCCTAGACGGCGAACAAAACTAGCAGACAGATCTCTGGCCGTCGTTGGTCCCAAATGGTTGAACGATCTATCTAGTTATCTGAAAGCCATTCAGTCTGAAGCCAGCTTTAGATCAAAACTGAAAACACATTTGTATAGTCAGTTTCATGAACAATGACTGTGCTCTTGTTAAATACAAAATATCTGCAATGATATAAAACAGCATTGATATATATATATATAGGTCTAAATCTTAAATTCTAGAATCCTGTTTATATTTTGAATGTATATGTTTTATGTGTGTATATAATTATGTAGTATCATATACATGTACATGTGTAAAATATTTTATTTTTTTTATCTAAATGTGTGTTATGTAATTGTGAAGCGCAATAGAATATTTATAATTTTTGCGCTATATAAATGCCACGTATTTGTATTTGTATTATGATGAATTTGTTCTTCGTCGAACTAATAAAAAGCAAAGATGCAAACGTGAGTCTGGTGGCATTATTATTTACATACATAGTGAATTTGTTGCAAGTGATACTCTATTTTTAAATATTGAAGATGATATAATCTGGGTTAACATTAGCGGAACTAAACTCAAAATGGAAGGTGATATTTTGTGGGTTTATGTTATGTTATACCTGAAGGTAGTAGTAAACAATCTATGGTTGAAAATGGAGTTTTTGATGGATTGTTAGGCTATTGTTTCTATACATAATACTACAAATGGTCAATGTAACATTTTATTCGGAGTTGATGTTAATAGCAGAACATCTGATAAATAGAGGATCTTACATGAGTACTCATTCATTATTGAATTTATTAAACGAGTTGGCAAAATGATATGATGCGAGGCTCTTGTCGGGCATTATATGATGTTTGCTAACATATAACTCCGCATTCTTCCACATTTATTCCACACTCATCAACATTGCTTCACATACTTCCACATGTATTCCACATTATTCCACATTTATTCCACATTCTGGCACAGTATTCCACATGCTTCCACGTTTATTTGACACTCATCCACATTACTCCACATTTACTCTACATTTATTCCACACACCTCCACATTTACTCCACATTATTCCACATTTGGAACAGTCAGTGGCAAACAAAACCATGTAATTCAAACTACGACTTTATTAATACATACTACTGTCCCCGTTCAAACATAAGACTCGATTGATTACTATTTTATTTAAGAAATGATAAGGTAAATAAGGAGTTTAAATAAATCGATCATTAATTCTGACGTACAACACAGTCCTCAAGCAGTAAAACAACAGACAAGTCGTTCTATCGTTTTCGTGCTAAAACGCCCGAAAGACGCTGCGACGAAATTGACACATTTCCTCTGTTTTATTGTGTTTTTCAGTCTAAAATGTAAGTATTCATTGTAGATTATTTGAATACTGTTCATTTTATAATTTTAATCACATATATCTAGCTTCAATTACGAATTCGCAAATGGTGTCGACAATTCGGAATTATCGAGTTATCGTAACTGGCGTGATACATTTCCATTGAAACGGGAGCATCGCAACATTTTAATCAATATAATAAATACCGATAAAGGTGATCCTTTGGGAGCAACAAACACAATTAAGAGAAAAAAGCAGCAGACTCCGTTTTATTGAGTCTGTTCATGAGAAGTAATGAAAGAAGCAACACCTCTCACGACCCCTAGCACCGGCTTAAGCGGTATTCTACTTCAAAGCCACCTATATTGGGCTCGTTGGTCCCAAAGGACCAGTAAAAATAACACTACTGATTCTTAATGTTTAAACTTAAACCTAATTCTTAAACGTAATGTTTGATACGACTTTTGAAGCAGCCGTTAATTTCTACAACTTAAATCATTTACTCTAATAGCAAAATGATGCGTAATATTTATATCCACCATTCGTTGATACAATGCATATATGTGGGTCAATGAGATTAACTGATTACATTGTGATCTGCATAAGCTCGTTAAATAAATTGATCGCATGCCTGAGAGTACTTTTTATTGTCCAAAGTCAATACAGGAAAACAAACGTGTACTGATATTTCGTATAACGGCACACTTTTCAAAACATGTGCCGTTATACCAGATACGATACAAGGGTGTGGCTAGCGATTAAACAGTTACAGAATATCCATCTTGGTGTTACACGCTTACGCCTCAATATATTTCATTATGTATGCTCGAAACACCTCTTTGGACATTATATAACTAATACATACACTTTTCAATACAAATATTTGACCACTGCCTATCCTTAAAAACTCAAAACAAGTGTTTAGCCTCAATGTAGATCTTTAATAAATGAAATACATACGCATCAATTTATCAAATGTGTAAATATTTACTTCCCTTACATACAGGTAAATGTTTATTGTACAGTTCTTGTGAAGGTATACAATTGTTAGTATGTAAATAAATACTGAAAAGGTGATCCCTTGGAAGCAACAAACACAAACAAGAGAGAAAAATAGCAGACTCGGTTTTATTGAGTCTGTTCATGAGAGGTAATTATAAGATGCACGCTCACCTTCTAGCACCGGCTTAAGCGATATTCTACTTGGGAGCAACACAGAATGGGCGTGACGATCCCAAAGGACCAGTAAATAATTGTACGGTGTACATCTACCTAGAGTTTAAAGGCCGGGGTCATAGTATAAAAGCTGGGGGAACTGAAAAATGGCTACTATCACTGAACACTCTGAGCTGTCTGCAGGCACAACATCAGTGGAGTGTTTTTGAAAATTTAAATGGACCTACCTTACACATTTTGTTGAAAATTGCCATGTACATTCTTGAATGTATGATGTTTATTCTTTGTGAATATGAAAGCACTATGGCACTTGCAAATGGTATATTCAAAAAATTATTTTTGAAAACTGTTGTAAAATTCAATTTTTCATACAGAAGTGATTGACAGCTAACAAAAGTTCATGACCTAGGTATCAGCCAACAGCAGCATAGCTCCCAGAGATAAGCTAAAGCACATTCCAATTCACTGACATATGGCGGGGAATAAATTACTACAAATACTACACAGATTTTGGAAGACCAATTGATTTATGTTGGATGTTTTATTAACCCAGAGGAGGAATGACTAGATTTTTGCAATCACATTAAAATTATCAGTTAAATTGTATTACTCCCACAAATGACCCATGTATGGAGCATTTGGTAGATTTGGGAACCATTGCCTAATCAGTTCTAAAACACATGTTGGCATTACATGCATGTCACTTCTATGCCATACATATTTTCGAAACCGCCTGTCTCTCTGCAATGCCTCGGATTTCTCCTGAACATAACACGGATCCATCCATGCATTGCGATGAAACATCAATTCAAAAATCGTTTACATATATATTTCTCTTTACGTAATCCACTATTGCGTGGATTAGGGAGAACATTCTCCGTTTCCCACCATAATTGCCTGTTTGGAATCCTCGAGATCCAAGAGTCCCGATCCAAGAGCCCTGCGCAGAAACCAGGGAAAGAAAAATTATAAGGCACTGAGTTCAACATGGATTCTATGTTTGTCAGACCCAATAGACGGCAACAAAGGAGACAATGAAGTCGGACATATTAGGCTAAAATTGTGTATAAAATAAATACCTGGAGTGATATTATATTTTCAAGACGGCATATTGTTTGTGACAAGCCCTGGTGAAAACATTTTATAAATGTATGCAAACATTTTAAAATTATGGTTGTTACTTTTGGATATTTTGTGTGTGAAAAAGTCAGCTTCTAAATGGTAGTAGAAGGTAAATATTATATAGTTTTTTTTATTAGAGTCAATAAGGGACACACACCTAAGTTTATAATTCCACTTATTGATAGGTAATAGATAATTGCCTAGTGAGATTACCTCTTCAATTGTATCTCACTACAGTTTATTGCTCTCAATACCACATGTGTTTATGTTTACAAACAGCACACACTGACCAGTAGATAAGCCACTCCCACTGTGCCTAATTCGCGTAATGGCCTACCGTACGGTTATTGAAGATTTTGAGACCCGGTCTTTAAGAATTATAACTATACATTGTTTAATTAAGTGTAAAACTCTACATCTCCGCATTATTTAAGTGTATAAATCTACATTTCCGCATTGTTTAAGTGTATCAATCTACATTTCCGCATTGTTTAAGTGTATAAATCTACATTTCCGCATTATTTTTACTGGATAAATCTACATTTCCGCATTATTTAAGTGATATAAATCTACATCTTCGCATTGTTTAAGTGTATAAATCTACATTTCCGCATTGTTTAAGTGTATAAATCTACATTTCCGCATTATTTAAGTGTATAAATCTACATGTCCGCCTTGTTTAAGTGTATACATATACATCTCCGCATTATTTAAGTGTATAAATGTACATCTCCGCATTATTTAAGTGTATAAATCTACATTTCTGCATTGTTTAAGTGTATAAATCTACATTTCCGCATTATTTAAGTGTATAATTCTACATCTCCGCATTGTTTAAGTGTATCAATCTACATTTCCGCATTGTTTAAGTGTATAAATCTACATTTCCGCATTATTTAAGTGTATAAATCTACATTTCCGCATAATTTAAGTGTATAAATCTACATCTCCGCATTGTTTAAGTGTATAAATCTACATTTCCGCATTATTTAAGTGTATAAATCTACATTTCGCATTATTTAAGTGTATAAATCTACATTTCCGCATTATTTAAGTGTATAAATCTACATCTCCGCATTGTTTAAGTGTATAAATCTACATTTCCGCATTGTTTAAGTGTATAAATCTACATTTCCGCATTATTTAAGTGTATAAATCTACATCTCCGCATTGTTTAAGTGTATAAATCTACATTTCCGCATTGTTTTAGTGTATAAATCTACATTTCCGCATTATTTAAGTTAATAAATATACATTTCCGCATTGTTTAAGTGTATAAATCTACATTTCCGCATTGTTTAAGTGTATAAATATACATTTCCGCATTGTTTAAGTGTATAAATCTACATTTCCGCATTGTCTAAGTGTATAAATCTAATTTCCACATTGTTTAAGTGTATAAATATACACCTCCGCATTGTTTCCGTGTATAAATCTACATTTCCGCATTATTTAAGTGTATAAATCTACATTTCCGCATTGTTTAAGCGTATAAATCTACATATTCGCATTGTTGAAGTGTATAAATCTACATTTCAGCATTATTTAAGTGTATAAATCTACATTTCCGCATTGTTGAAGTGTATAAAATCTACATATTCGCATTGTTTAAGTGTATAAATCTACATTTCCGCATTATTTAAGTGTATAAATCTACATTTCCGCATTGTTGAAGTGTATAAATCTACATTTCCGCATTATTTAAGTGTAATACATCTACATTTCCGCATTGTTGAAGTGTATAAATCTACATATTCGCATTGTTTAAGTGTATAAATCTACATTTCCGCATTATTTAAGTGTATAAATCTACATTTCCGCATTGTTTAAGTGTATAAATCTACATCTCCGCATTGTTTAAGTGTATAAATCTACATTTCCGCATTGTTTAAGTGTATAAATCTACATTCCGCATTATGTAAGTGTATAAATATACATTCCGCATTGTTTAAGTGTATAAATCTACATGTCCGCCTTGTTTAAGTGTATAAATATACATCTCCGCATTATTTAAGTGTATAAATGTACATCTCCGCATTATTTAAGTGTATAAATCTACATTTCTGCATTGTTTAAGTGTATAAATCTACATTTCCGCATTATTTAAGTGTATAAATCTACATCTCCGCATTGTTTAAGTGTATAAATCTACATTTCCGCATTGTTTTAGTTTATAAATCTACATTTCCGCATTATTTAAGTTAATAAATATACATTTCCGCATTGTTTAAGTGTATAAATCTACATTTCCGCATTGTTTAAGTGTATAAATATACATTTCCGCATTGTTTAAGTGTATAAATCTACATTTCCGCATTGTCTAAATGTATAAATCTAATTTCCACATTGTTTAAGTGTATAAATCTACACCTCCGCATTGTTTCCGTGTATAAATCTACATTTCCGCATTATTTAAGTGTATAAATCAACATTTCCGCATTGTTTAAACGTATAAATCTACATATTCGCATTGTTTAAGTGTATAAATCTACATTTCCGCATTGTTGAAGTGTATAAATCTACATATTCGCATTGTTTAAGTGTATAAATCTACATTTCCGCATTATTTAAGTGTATAAATCTACATTTCCGCATTGTTTAAGTGTATAAATCTACATTTCCGCATTGTTTAAGTGTATAAATCTACATTTCCGCATTATTTAAGTGTATAAATCTACATCTTCGCATTGTTTAAGTGTATAAATCTACATTTCCGCATTATTTAAGTGTATAAATCTACATTTCCGCATTATTTAAGTGTATAAATCTACATTTCCGTATTATTTAAATGTATAAATCTGCATCTCGGCATTGTTAAGTGTATAAATCTACATTTCCGCATTGTTTAAGTGTATAAATGTACATTTCCGCATTATTTAAGTGTATAAATCTACATCTCCGCATTGTTTAAGTGTATAAATCTACATTTCCGCATTATTTTGTATAAATCTACATTTCCGCATTGTTTTACTGGATAAATCTACATTTCCGCATTATTTAAGTGTATAAATCTACATCTTCGCATTGTTTAAGTGTATAAATCTACATTCCGCATTGTTTAAGTGTATAAATCTACATTTCCGCATTATTTAAGTGTATAAATCTACATGTCCGCCTTGTTTAAGTGTATACATATACATCTCCGCATTATTTAAGTGTATAAATGTACATCTCCGCATTATTTAAGTGTATAAATCTACATTTCTGCATTGTTTAAGTGTATAAATCTACATTTCCGCATTATTTAAGTGTATAATTCTACATCTCCGCATTGTTTAAGTGTATCAATCTACATTTCCGCATTGTTTAAGTGTATAAATCTACATTTCCGCATTATTTAAGTGTATAAATCTACATTTCCGCATAATTTAAGTGTATAAATCTACATCTCCGCATTG
Organism: Cyrtodaria siliqua; assembly: GCA_037043455.1. Lineage (NCBI taxonomy): Eukaryota > Metazoa > Mollusca > Bivalvia > Adapedonta > Hiatellidae > Cyrtodaria > Cyrtodaria siliqua. The sequence continues at coordinate 186,834 of JAWPHD010001553.1, read as the reverse complement.
TTTAAGTGTATAAATCTACATTTCCGCATTATTTAAGTGTATAAATCTACATTTCCGCATTATTTAAGTGTATAAATCTACATTTCCGCATTATTTAAGTGTATAAATCTACATCTCCGCATTGTTTAAGTGTATAAATCTACATTTCCGCATTGTTTAAGTGTATAAATCTACATTTCCGCATTATTTAAGTGTATAAATCTACATCTCCGCATTGTTTAAGTGTATAAATCTACATTTCCGCATTGTTTTAGTGTATAAATCTACATTTCCGCATTATTTAAGTTAATAAATATACATTTCCGCATTGTTTAAGTGTATAAATCTACATTTCCGCATTGTTTAAGTGTATAAATATACATTTCCGCATTGTTTAAGTGTATAAATCTACATTTCCGCATTGTCTAAGTGTATAAATCTAATTTCCACATTGTTTAAGTGTATAAATATACACCTCCGCATTGTTTCCGTGTATAAATCTACATTTCCGCATTATTTAAGTGTATAAATCTACATTTCCGCATTGTTTAAGCGTATAAATCTACATATTCGCATTGTTTAAGTGTATAAATCTACATTTCAGCATTATTTAAGTGTATAAATCTACATTTCCGCATTGTTGAAGTGTATAAATCTACATATTCGCATTGTTTAAGTGTATAAATCTACATTTCCGCATTATTTAAGTGTATAAATCTACATTTCCGCATTGTTGAAGTGTATAAATCTACATTTCCGCATTATTTAAGTGTATACATCTACATTTCCGCATTGTTGAAGTGTATAAATCTACATATTCGCATTGTTTAAGTGTATAAATCTACATTTCCGCATTATTTAAGTGTATAAATCTACATTTCCGCATTGTTTAAGTGTATAAATCTACATCTCCGCATTGTTTAAGTGTATAAATCTACATTTCCGCATTGTTTAAGTGTATAAATCTACATTTCCGCATTATGTAAGTGTATAAATATACATTTCCGCATTGTTTAAGTGTATAAATCTACATGTCCGCCTTGTTTAAGTGTATAAATATACATCTCCGCATTATTTAAGTGTATAAATGTACATCTCCGCATTATTTAAGTGTATAAATCTACATTTCTGCATTGTTTAAGTGTATAAATCTACATTTCCGCATTATTTAAGTGTATAAATCTACATCTCCGCATTGTTTAAGTGTATAAATCTACATTTCCGCATTGTTTTAGTGTATAAATCTACATTTCCGCATTATTTAAGTTAATAAATATACATTTCCGCATTGTTTAAGTGTATAAATCTACATTTCCGCATTGTTTAAGTGTATAAATATACATTTCCGCATTGTTTAAGTGTATAAATCTACATTTCCGCATTGTCTAAATGTATAAATCTAATTTCCACATTGTTTAAGTGTATAAATCTACACCTCCGCATTGTTTCCGTGTATAAATCTACATTTCCGCATTATTTAAGTGTATAAATCTACATTTACGCATTGTTTAAGTGTATAAATCTACATTTCCGCATTGTTTAAGTGTATAAATCTACATTTCCGCATTATGTAAGTGTATAAATATACATTTCCGCATTGTTTAAGTGTATAAATCTACATTTCCGCATTGTTGAAGTGTATAAATCTACATATTCGCATTGTTTAAGTTTATAAATCTACATTTCCGCATTATTTAAGTGTATAAATCTACATTTCCGCATTGTTTAAGTGTATAAATCTACATTTCCGCATTGTTTAAGTGTATAAATCTACATTTCCGCATTGTTGAAGTGTATAAATCTACATATTCGCATTGTTTAAGTGTATAAATCTACATTTCCGCATTATTTAAGTGTATAAATCTACATTTCCGCATTGTTTAAGTGTATAAATCTACATTTCCGCATTGTTTAAGTGTATAAATCTACATTTCCGCATTATTTAAGTGTATAAATCTACATCTTCGCATTGTTTAAGTGTATAAATCTACATTTCCGCATTATTTAAGTGTATAAATCTACATTTCCGCATTATTTAAGTGTATAAATCTACATTTCCGTATTATTTAAATGTATAAATCTGCATCTCGGCATTGTTTAAGTGTATAAATCTACATTTCCGCATTGTTTAAGTGTATAAATGTACATTTCCGCATTATTTAAGTGTATAAATCTACATCTCCGCATTGTTTAAGTGTATAAAATCTACATTTCCGCATTATTTTGTATAATCTACATTTCCGCATTGTTTAAGTGTATAAATCTACATCTCCGCATTGTTTAAGTGTATAAATCTACATTTCCGCTTTATTTAAGTGTAATACATATACATTTCCGCATTATTTAAGTGTATAAATCTACATTTCCGCATTGTTTAAGTGTATAAATCTACATCTCCGCATTATTTAAGTGTATAAATCTACATCTCCGCATTATTTAAGTGTATAAATCTACATTTCCGCATTATTTAAGTGTATAAATCTACATCTCCGCATTGTTTAAGTGTATAAATCTACATTTCTGTATAAATCTACATTTCCGCATATTTAAGTGTATAAATCTACATTCCGCATTGTATAAATCTACATTTCCGCATTATATAAGTGTATAAATCTACATTTCCGCTTTATTTAAGTGTATAAATCTACATCTCCACATTGTTTAAGTGTATAAATCTACATTTCGCATTGTTTAAGTGTATAAATCTACATTTCCGCATTGTCTAAGTGTATAAATCTACATTTCCGCATTATTTAAGTGTATAATCTACATCTCCGCATTGTTTTCGTGTATAAATCTACATTTCCGCATTATTTAAGTGTATAAATCTACTTTTCCGCATTGTTTAAGTGTATAAATCTACATATTCGCATTGTTAAAGTGTATAAATCTACATTTCCGCATTATTTAAGTGTATACATCTACATTTCCGCATTGTTGAAGTGTATAAATCTACATATTCGCATTGTTTAAGTGTATAAATCTACATCTCCGCATTGTTTAAGTGTATAAATCTACATTTCCGCATTATTAAGTGTATAAATCTACATTTCCGCATTGTTTAAGTGTATAAATCTACATTCCGCATTGTTTAAGTGTATAAATCTACATTCCGCATTATGTAAGTGTATAAATATACATTTCCGCATTGTTTAGTGTATAAATCTACATTCCGCATTATAAGAGTATAAATCTACATCTCCGCATTGTTTAAGTATATAAATCTACATCTTCGCATTGTTTAAGTGTATAAATCTACATTTCCGCATTATTTAAGTGTATAAATCTACATTTCCGTATTATTTAAATGTATAAATCTGCATCTCGGCATTGTTTAAGTGTATAAATCTACATTCCGCATTGTTTAAGTGTATAAATGTACATTTCGCATTATTTAAGTGTATAAATCTACATCTCCGCATTGTTTAAGTGTATAAATCTACATTTCGCATTATTTTGTATAAATCTACATTTCCGCATTGTTTAAGTGTATAAATCTACATCTCGCATTGTTTAAGTGTATAAATCTACATTTCCGCTTTATTTAAGTGTGATACATATACATTCCGCATTATTTAAGTGTATAAATCTACATTCCGCATTGTTTAAGTGTATATTGTTTAAGTGTATAAATCTACATCTCCGCATTATTTAAGTGTATAAATCTACATCTCCGCATTATTTAAGTGTATAAATCTACATTTCCGCATTATTTAAGTGTATAAATCTACATCTCCGCATTGTTTAAGTGTATAAATCTACATTTCTGTATAAATCTACATTTCCGCATTATTTAAGTGTATAAATCTACATTTCCGCATTGTATAAATCTACATTTCCGCATTATATAAGTGTATAAATCTACATTTCCGCATTATTTAAGTGTATAAATCTACATCTCCACATTGTTTAAGTGTATAAATCTACATTTCCGCATTGTTTAAGTGTATAAATCTACATTTCCGCATTGTCTAAGTATATAAATCTACATTTCCGCATTATTTAAGTGTATAAATCTACATCTCCGCATTGTTTTCGTGTATAAATCTACATTTCCGCATTATTTAAGTGTATAAATCTACATTTACGCATTGTTTAAGTGTATAAATCTACATTTACGCATTGTTTAAGTGTATAAATCTACATTTCCGCATTATTTAAGTGTATACATCTACATTTCCGCATTGTTGAAGTGTATAAATCTACATATTCGCATTGTTTAAGTGTATAAATCTACATCTCCGCATTGTTTAAGTGTATAAATCTACATTTCCGCATTATTTAAGTGTATAAATCTACATTTCCGCATTGTTTAAGTGTATAAATCTACATTTCCGCATTGTTTAAGTGTATAAATCTACATTTCCGCATTATGTAAGTGTATAAATATACATTTCCGCATTGTTTAAGTGTATAAATCTACATTTCCGCATTATTTAAGAGTATAAATCTACATCTCCGCATTGTTTAAGTATATAAATCTACATTTCCGCATTATTTAAGTGTATAAATATACATTTCCGCATTGTTTAAGTGTATAAATCTACATTTCCGCATTATTTAAGTGTATAAATATACATTTCCGCATTGTTTAAGTGTATAAATCTACATTTCCGCATTATTTTGTATAAATCTACATTTCCGCATTATTTAAGTGTATAAATCTACATCTCCGCTTTGTTTAAGTGTATAAATCTACATTTCCGCATTATTTAAGTGTATAAATCTATATTTCCGCATTATTTAAGAGTATAAATCTACATCTCCGCATTGTTTAAGTGTATAAATCTACATTTCTGCATTATTTAAGTGTATACATCTACATATTCGCATTGTTTAAGCGTATAAATCTACATTTCCGCATTATTTAAGTGTATAAATCTACATTTCCGCATTGTTTAAGTGTATAAATCTACATTATCGCATTATTTAAGTGTATAAATCTACATCTCCGCATTGTTTAAGTGTATAAATCTACATTTCCGCATTATTTAAGTGTATAAATCTACAATTCCGCATTGTTTAAGTGTATAAATCTTCATCTTCGCATTGTTTAAGTGTATACATCTACATCTCCGCATTGTTTAAGTGTATAAATCTACATTTCCGCATTATTTAAGTGTATAAATCTACATCTTCGCGTTGTTTAAGTGTATACATTTACATTTCCGCATTATTTAAGTGTATAAATCTACATCTCCGCATTGTTTAAGTGTATAAATCTACATTTCCGCATTGTTTAAGTGTATTGTTTAAGAAGTGTAAGTGTATTGTTTAACTCTAGATTTACCTATTGATCAAGCATATAACTATACACCTACCGATTGATCAGGCGTATACACCTATACACTTCCCTATTGTTTAAGCGTATAACTCTACATCTCCAAATTGTTTAAGCGTATATCTCTACATTATCGCCCCATTGTTTAAGTGTATAACTCTACACCTTTCTATTGTTTAAATGTATACCTCTACACTTATGTATATTGATCAAGCGTATAACTATACAATTACCTATTGTTTAAGTTTATAACTATACAAGTCCCTATTGGTTACGTGTAGAGTGGTGATGACGTCATTGGGGACCAAGTGACTCCTATTCATCATACAATGACATCACCTTTGTTAAAGCTTTACGGCATGCTATTACTTAAACGTGCCAAATCATAAATGCATGTGCAATTTAGTATTTTCCAAAGTGGATACCAACAAAGGTATTGGGTGTCCTATGACATCATGTTTTCGTAGAGAATGTGTGTTCTACGTACAGGAAACTGGTGGGAAATTAATTATAGCTATTCTGGACGCTAATAGAGCTTTTTACAAAGTATGACATAGTGGACTTTTTATTAGTTGTATGAAATGTTAGTTAAAATGCTGCCTTGCAAAGCCTTTATTAGTCTTCATGAAGACCTAGAAAGCTGTGTGATGTATGCAGGTTACCGGTCAGAATTCTTCGCCGTAAATGTAGGAACCAGACAAGGTGGCATGCGTTCACCACTTCATGAGTATGCTTTATAGATGTACTCATTAAGAAACTAGATAAAGGCCAAGCGGCATTAAGAAACTAGATAAAGACTATATTGGTTTCAACTCTTCACGGTGTATCAACTCCGTGCATTGTTTTTGCAGGATTGTTTAGCTCTTACAAAAGGGGAAATGGATAGAATGTTAAAAACATGTTATGAATACTCATGCATTATGAGTACAATGCTAGTACTACAATGTGCCGTGATGATATGCAATGAACCTAAAATAGAGTATAGAAACTCGAGAAGGATATGGAATGTCGGCGAGGACAGTGTTTCAGAAGTTGATACGGACACGCATCTTGAGATAGCTTGTAACTCATACCTATCTTTGAATGATAACAATAAGGTAGCTAACGTTAAACCTAGACGGACATTTACGAGTTTAGATGCATGTGGTGTGCATGACTAAGTACACCATCCATTTACAGCTAAGAAACTCTAGTATACTTGTTATTCCAAAAGGCCTATATTGCTGTGAGTAGTGGTATAATATATCGGACAATAATACGTTTTTCTTAGGAAGAACGAAAAGGTTATGAGTCCAACAGGAGATTCTGTATCAAAGTTATGCAGGGTCTCAACAGACGGACAAGAACCGATATTGCTCTAAGCCTTCTTGGGATGTATTCGTTACAATCTCAATAGATAAAAAGAAGGTTACTATGCTCGGTCAGTTTTGTAGACTAAAACTCATCTTCACAGATTAAATGTTGTCTTGTTAAAGGGATGCATAAGACTTTTCTTGGGGGATTCCCTAGGGGTCTGGCTTAAAATTGACAAATACTGATATTGTATATTCTAAAGGGTCAAAACATAATGAATCAGCCTAATTGAAACTAATTTCATTCTGCATATTAATATATGGATTATATGCTATCCCAGGTTACGCGCCAGGGTTAATTGATGTAATTTAAGCACAATTTCATTCAAATTCTATGGACGTGACGCGCGATGTTGGTGCAACGTAGCGTAATGGCGTTAAAACGTTGTTTTCGTTAAATAGGACATGTGTTTGATATTCTAATAGTATAAAACCTTAACATACTTAATGGCTTGAAGATTGATTCCGTTAAAATATACTTGAATTATGTCAGGAACAATTTAATTATTACCATTATTAGCATCAATAGCCTTATACTTTGTATGCCTCTCATAAACCGCTCTTCTACTACTACTACCATCACCATCATCACCACCACCACCATACGCTCACATTGATCTGGATTACACTTTTCGCATTTAACATCGTATTCGGCAGGTTAACGAACCGTTACTAGGTTCAAAGGATTTTTTCGCCAGAGTTCCAACATTCACAATTTCACAGCGTTGCCATTTCATTTAAATAGAAAGTTAAAAACAATTAGCTGTCACAAATTTAAAATTATTTCGTTGCAAGTATTACGTTTATACTGTTTAAAACTGTAGTAGATTGTTTGCATGTGACTTGATAAATACTTCTTTTTAGAGAGGACACACTATTCATTTCAAACCTCAGGCGCCCCTTACGTTAAAAAGGCGATAAATATAGAATAATGAGTATACAGAGAGAAGGCCGAACTCGTTTTCGGACATTCTCTCTATATATATTCATTATTCTATCATTAGTTTCAGCTGGTATATATTTTCTCAATGAGCGTGTTTTACAATGCGCGTTCATTTTTGCATTTGACGTATTTTAACGTTTGACGTCTAAAAAACAACGGTGTGACATTTCATTAAGACTTTTTTGTTTTACTGTAGAAAAGTCATATATAGGAATTAAGATATAATATTGGCGCATATCTTTAGAAACAGCCTGAAGTACCCACTTTAAGAATGAGTTTATTTTACAATTTCAACCTGTCATAAAAAGGCTGAGCAGAAGATAATTTTGCTGTGTATTACGAAAGTATGATCTGGAACAAAACATCCGTAATTATATGCTCCATGGGCAGATCCAACAAAATATGCATGAAAGAAACTAGTGAACAGTCATATAAAAATTCGCAAAGAACGAATTTGGAAAGAGCGAACTTAAGACAACTCGTCTTTGGAGGCAGTTTGATTTGGATTATGGCAAAAACGTATCCAAATTTGTTGAACAACTATAGAATTATGATCCAAAACATTGCTAAATTCAGCATGCATGTTACAGAACAACTCTGCTGGAGATGCGGTATACTTTATACAAAGGTAGTTTATCACTGTTTGATAGAGTTCATGTCATTTATTGATCACCGATAGACATTAAATATAAGTTTGGAGAAAATGTACACACCATAATGTACAGGACAAATGACACAAATACAATAGCCATGTTACTGGGATCTCCCCTTTCTGACTTATTAAACAATTTGGATAGTGACTATGACACGTTTTTGAAATGTTCTATATACAATGTAAGTAAAATGTGGTCTTGTTTTCATGACCTATGACTTGACTATGTGGTGGACCCTTTTACAGTTCTCCACTATGCTTTCCTCTTTAATTGTACGATGACCGGACAGGCTTTGGACACTATGATGACGCCTACCTAAAGCCCATTGGGACGGTGGCGTTTGATGTTTGTCCATGTTCTTTCTTGTCGTGCCCTTAATGGTGTATTCTCTTACTGCTCTGGCTTCTGCCAAGTCAAAGGTTATATCCAAGAAGCTGGGTTCACAACGGTCTCTCTTATCTAGCAAGTTAGCATCAAGTTCATGTATGTGCCTGCAAGCCTTATATACGACCAGCTCATTGCTGTTTTGATAAACTTGGCAATTAATGCCTTGGGATAAAACAGGACCATTAAGAATACTCAGTACATATTATCTGATTTATACTCAGTACATATTATCTGATTTAAATAACATAACTTAATGTGACAATATAACATACATATAAGATATAAAAAAAATTAAACGCTTCCAGATAAGAATCGGTACCCAGTGCATCGAGATAGATTATATTTAGTGATCACGGTTAGTTTACTGATGTTTACTCTAAAAACTATATCCGACATACAGGTGCTACTGCAGTTAAAGTAGCTATCCCGCCAACAACAGCCACATTTTACAACATATGTACATCGTTTCTAAACCTACTGACCACGAGGTAGGACAGGCTGTTGACCCTATGATGACGCCTTCCTAAAGCCCAATGGGACGGTGTCGTTTGATGTTTGTCTATGATCTTTCTTGTCGTGCCCTTAATGGTTTATTCTCTTGTTGCTCTGGCTTCTGCCAAGTCATTGAGTACCTTCATTGTGGCTTTCTAGGCTATTGTTTTTTTGTATTATATTTACACGAGCATTTTTGTGTTTTACTTATATTGCCTATTGATGCTGCCTTGTTGGTTAGAGTTTAGATCATGGCGGGGATTTCTTTATTTACACTGTCCTGTTCTAATTGGATGAAGTAGTGTAAGTGTGAGGTTTGGTGCACCCTAGAACCGGTTTAAACCCCAGTGGCCTACTTTGCCTCTGACCGTTCCAAGGCGGTAGCCCTATTGTCAACCCTTTTGTGTTTGTGATGTCATTTGCATTTTTTATTACTTTTGCCTTTTCGTTTGTCTGTTTGCGTGTTTGTTTTTGTGTTTTATGGTTGACTGTCGTCCTTGAATGCTGCTTTCCCTGTCCGATATTTTTATCCTTCTTTGACTATGTTATCATTGTATTAGCATATTGAAATTTACCTGTTTTTCCTGCTCTTTGACTTTATAGTTCAAATGTATCAATTGTATATGTCATTATTATTTGTTTACACTTAATCTGTATTTATGGTGTAAATAATTGTTTTTCTTTTCTCGTTTTCTTTTCTAATTGATATTATGTTTTTGTATTATGTGTCATATGTCTAAATTCATTTTTGTATTGTTTATCGTAATTACTAAATGCAAACTCCATACTAGGAGAAAATAAAGAGAATTATATATTTTAGTTCTTATTTTAGCTATCCTTGTGCATTTGTCCGCCTACAAAAGAAATGCTTACATATATTATGTAAATGCACGCTCACACGTACACACGGACGCACGTACTCACACAAATACGCACGTACGCACGCACACACATAATGTTCACGACGTCGTGTACCAACAGCGTGCACAACGTTCGTGAGAAGTCTTCACGAAATAAACATTACTGAGCGTAAAAATATAATATGTTATGCTGTTTTTCTCCATTAATCAGGTTCTTACTAGAAACAAAATATACCGGGTATAAATGGATTGTGTGCTTTGAGCCGTGACCGCATTATGAATGTTGGCTAAGTCCATTTATTGTGGGTTTCCCTTTAAAAGGCTTGCATGAACTGCATTGTGTGATACAGTGGCCGAGATAGTTAAGTAGGTATGTATAAGAAAGCACAGGCATAGGAGCCGGTGGAGGGCTAGAGGGGCCCGCCCCACCCCCAATGTTTAGAGTGGGTGGGGCAGAGTATGCTTCCCCACCGCAATAATTTGAAGAACAAAATGATTAGCGCTCAAAATATTATCAAACGTTTTGAGAAAGTTTTGCGCCTCCCCCACCCCCAAATCTACAGATGGACTCGAACCCACAACCTTTCAGGTAATTTCTATGGGCTTAGAAATATTTCAATTATTGGGGGAGGGGTGGGGACCAAACTTGTTGTTTCAATTTTATTTCACTTGACTTTTATTAAAAAAATATCATGTGTAATAAGGCACTAAAATTTCGGGCAGTCTTGGATAAGTGTTTTCAAAAGTTTCTGCTATAAACACGATATATCGAAATTCATTTATAGTCATATCCGAGCTAAAAGCTACATATTTTTGAAACAGTGCCAGAGCTATATTCCAAAATGTACGAGCGTAAGCAAAATAACACACGCCTACCATCAAGTGAAGGATTTCCATATAATCAATCACAACAGTTAAATAATATATTTAATTACATTTTTAATCAGATTATGTTTAATTATAACCTAAATTATTCGCTTTACTGAACGTTATCGAGGGATCACGTCGACGTCAGAAACACTTTATTGACGTCGTAACTCAACAGTTAGTTATTTTTGGGTTCGTAGTTAGTTACTAATATTTAGCGATTATGAATATTCTTTCACTGAGAAATCCCAATCTTTCACCCACATAAATTTATTAAACAGATTTAATCTTCACAAAGAATACAAACATTCAGTCATGTGTGCAGCTTTACCTGATTCGCCTATTCTTTGAACTCAAAAGGAAACCGTCCTAACTTCGCGACTTAATACTTTGAATCGTATTATGCTTTAACAACTTCGGATACACAATCTACCTTGTTAATGGTCTAATATCCTGGGAAAACAGAATATATAAATCCGCAATATTTGATTGCCACGTTAATTTAATTCCGATCCTTCACTTGTTTTGCTGTTTATCTTATGAATTTAAAACCATCGTTTAATAAGCTAGAACTGTAAGTAGTTTACTGTCTTTCACGCGAATTACTTTAATCCATAAAGCAAGCTCCACCTCTGTCAACGTTCTGTTGAAAGTAAATAGCGTCTAAATGTATTTATTATTGGCAGAATGTACAGTGAACCCTGTTCGGTCAGTGGCCGCGTTATCTGCGGTCAGTCAAGGCTGACCATGATGTCGCAAGATGACCCTAGTGGTTGAGCACACCCGATTACCGGCAGCCGTAGGCACAGTTCGGCAGCCGTAGGCACAGTTCCCGGTAAAAACAAAACAAGTTTCAAAAGGGTAAATAAATCTAGTTTTATGACTTGTTAGCCTTAAACTATTAGAAAAGTGAATCGGCCATTTTAATTTGGAAGGAATGTTGTGTACATCACCTGATTCACGTGAAATTTGAACCGATATTACGCGAGTTACGGTAGGTTAAATGTTGAAATTAAGCTAAGAAATGTGATTATAGAAAGTTAGAGACCTGGTACTCGGTAAATAGTCAAGTTTAAGAGATTTCAGACATACTGCCATTAAATATAATCTTTCCTGAATAAACAGTCCAAATTTTAGCCCACAGAACATTTTATTAAAATAATTGTGGGTTTTTAAACACGACCGGGTATTGAAAAATGGCAGGAGTACACTACAGTTCCATTATTTATTGGCAGGTAGCTAGTACAGTTCCGAAAAATGGCAGGCGTATGGTACAGTTCCAAAAACATCGGACGCTAAAGTCTTTTCTCCTTTGGTATAGTGGTGTAATTTCGAAAACACTAATGAAGAAGTATTGTATATAAAATTATATACATCTTCGGTCCTTCCATACACGTTTAAGAAAACCCACCAACTGTAGGGAAACGTGAATATAGGCTCGTTTGAACCTTCTCTCCGACGGTACAGTACAGAGAAAGACACGTTTTAATAACAATCTTATGTTGTGCTGAGTTACGTCCCCTTTTTATAATTCACCATTTATGATAACAGGCGTTTGGTATTTAGATGTTTTGTAATAGATTGCTTAATTTTAATTTTTGCATAGTTGAACACATCACATTATTTACGGTTGAGCATATTTGTGTTTTACTTATATTGCCTATTGATGCTGCCTTGTTGGTTAGAGTTTAGATCATGGCGGGGATTTCTTTATTTACACTGTCCGGTTTTAATGGGATGACAGTAGGGTAAGTGTGAGGTTTGGTGCACCCTTGAACCGGTTTAAACCCCCAGTGTCCTACTTTGCCACTGACCGTGGCGGTAGCCCTATTGTCAACCCTTTTGTGTTTGTGATGTCGTTTGCATTTTTTATTACTTTTGCCTTTTCGTTTGTCTGTTTGGGTGTTTGTTTTAGTGTTTTATGGGTGACTGTCGTCCTTGAATGCTGCTTTCCCTGTCCGATATTTTTATATTTCTTACAGTAACACACTTTCCGAAACAAATATTCTTCTGAATCATCATAAATGGAACTTAAATAAGTTTGTAATGCTTTGACTGGACACGTGCTTTTGCCAGTTGTTGCTATTATCACACTATTTCCCTTCTAACATTGAACCGTTTTGAAAGTATAAATATTCAACTTTGCGTGATTTTCAGTGCAGAAGATATCAGATCTTTTCAATGAAACTACTTCTTGAAACCTTAAGAAGCCTGAAAAACTTAACAAACACATTGTAACGAATCTTATGTTAAGAAGATTTGTTTCCGATCCAAATGTATTTACAATGTTTTCGTTTTAATAACTATCAAGCCAAGCACAAAACACAAAAACAAACACGCAAACAGACAAACGAGAAGGCAAAAGTAATAAAAAATGCAAACGACATCACAAACACAAAAGGGTTGACAATAGGGCTACCGCCTTGGAACGGTCAGTGGCAACAAAGGCCACTGGGGGTATAAACCGGTTCTAGGGTGCACCAAACCTCACACTTACCCTACTGTCACCCCATTTAAACAGGACAGTGTAAATAAAGAAATCCCCGCCATGATCTAATCTCTAACCAACAAGGCAGCATCAATAGGCAATATAAGTAAAACACAAATATGCTCGTGTAAATATAATACAAAAAACAATAGCCTAGAAAGTCGAAAATTTGCTACGCCGTTTTGAGGAAAGGCACTCATATTTCTTACACTAGGGAAAGAAACATTCTGATAGAAAATTTGAAAAGTATAGACCTCTATTCTTCTTAATACGGGCTTCACTCGTTTAGAACAGGGGGCTGCTAATTTTGGCGTTCTAGACAGGTTTTTTAAAAAACACGGCAGGTGGAAATCGGATAGAGCGAAAGATGACTATGTATAAGAAAGTGACACTATTCGCATTCAAGTATCCCTCAATTTTAGTATTTAATATTGTATTTGGAATTATTTGTATATAATCTGGTTTTGAAGAACACCTAAGTGGAGGTTAAACTGTCCCGTTAAGTAGGTCATCGCCTAATTCTGGTTCGACTTAAACCGATTTAATGCTGAACATGTTTTTGAATGTTTGAATGTTTAAGGCAAACGGGTTCTTAACAGAGTTGATCGGTTAACCATGCAGTTTTGAGTTAAATTTTTAAAGATTTAGCATTCGACAAATTTCAATATTGCTATAATATTTAGCTCTAGTCAAGCGAATTAATTAACGAGTTTTATTTTGCATAAAATCTTTCGCGTGCTAAACTACATGTAATATTGATCATGAGTATTTAATAATCTTGCTAAATATTTGATTATCACAGATCCCGCTCGTTTTATCTCCATGAATACGTAGTCAGCGTTACTACTCCTAATCAGTCGTTGTTGTCTTTCATTTCACTTAAGTTAGATGATAAATCATTTATGTTTGTCTGAAAGAATTGAAGGAAAACATAAATGTATTTAGTATTGGCCGAATTTACAGTGAAACCTGTTTGGTCAATTGCCGCGTTATGTTTGGTCAGTCAAGGCTGACCATGAATTATTTTTAGGACTGAACGGGCGTTGTTTCGTCACTTGAGGTTTGCGCTGCCTACAGTTAGCATCAAGTTTTCCCATCCACCCACCCACCTCTATTTGGTTGTTGTAAGATTTTAATTTTAGCTTTCTATTTCAGATAGAACATGTTTTTGTTGTTCAGTAAGATGTGCAAGTGTGGATGAAAACAGGACGATTAAGATGTTTATAGTGTCATGGTTCTGGGCCCGTATTCATAAAGCTTCTTATGATATTTCTCAACTTAAATATACCTTCAAGTGAGGTTATTTTCTAGAACTTCTACTTAAGAAACGTCTTAAGTTTAAACGTTATTCATAAAACACCTAATCTTAAGTTGTGTTGAAATTCCATCAAAAGTTAGGATACCTCCTACCCTATCTTAAATATTTAAGTTTTTTTTTTTTGTAACCAAGAGATCGTGAAATATGGATTGCGAAATTAACCGTGTGTTTCTAGGCCTGTGGTAGCGCACTGGCGTGGTAATCGAAAGAACGTGGGTTCGAGTACCGTTTCAGGCACGTCTTTTTCAGTAGTTGCAATTTGAAAAAAAGAAATGATACAATATGATCGTGTTTTTTACTATTTAAATAATTGCGTTGCAAACGTCTTCAACAACGCCTTAGTTTTATCAGTGGTTTATAAACAATATCAAAAGTTCTAGTTTAACCAATTTGAGTCAAACTACTTAAGCATGTTAAATTTGTATTTGGAAAAAAGGTACGTACTTAACTACGAGATATACATCACGTAGTTTAGTAATACTCCATGCAGTACGGACTGTAAGGTACGGCTTTTACCCCCAACCGGATACGGGTATTAAGAAACTATCATGGTGGCAGAAGTGGGCATTATCGTGTCATTTAACATTATAAATAATGATATTTAGGTAATTTTACAGGGAACAGCTTCGAACATAGACTAGGTTATGCTTATGGAAGCTGTGTGCGTAATTTGTACATTTAAAATGGTGGTGCGTTTCTTTTGGATGTCAGTATTTTATGAATGTTTGAATGTTTCTTAAACAGTACTTGACATAATTGACATCATACACTGAGCAAAATAAATTTAGCACATAAAATGCATGACATTTTCATAGACGAGTTACAAAGCGGTTTATGTTCGGGTTCAGCGGTAAAGTGACACAGATTTGACCAATAATAATGCTACAAAGTCATTTGTAAACAAAATCGGTGATATTTTTTTTTTAAATATGATGGAAATATGTTATAGGTTATCGAAAATAATTCTCATTTCAATGAAAAGGGAGGTAATTTTACAATTTCGTTGGACACATTTCAGCGATTTTTAAACAATGACAGAATGGACAATTCTTGTCAACGTCTAATATTAAATGTTTTCAAAGCAATACGGCTGTATACTGAAATAAGTTGTTTTTAATACATGGGAGGTAATTCTGAATTATTTTGAAAATCACATCCTAAACTAGTATTTCTAATATCTTCAAACAATTATATCAATGTGCATATGTTTAATAAAGCGGTGCTAAACATTTTTTGTTCAATATATATAAAAAAAAACTTGTCAATTGAGCGCTTAAAATGCGATAACTTTACGGCATAATTTAACCTGTATATACCGCCTTTAATTTATTGAAAAATGGTTTATTGTGCCTTGTGAACACTCTGGCTCCTTAATTATTCATCTGATCCTGATAAGTCTTTGACAGAATGCTTATCTTATAATATTAAATGTTTTCAAAGCAATACGGCTGTATACTGAAATAAGTTGTTTTTAATACATGGGAGGTAATTCTGAATTATTTTGAAAATCACATCCTAAACTAGTATTTCTAATATCTTCAAACAATTATATATATCAATGTGCATATGTTTAATAAAGCGGTGCTAAACATTTTTTGTTCAATATATATAAAAAAATAATTGTCAATTGAGCGCTTAAAATGCGATAACTTTACGGCATAATTTAACCTGTATATACCGCCTTTAATTTATTGAAAAATGGTTTATTGTGCCTTGTGAACAATCTGGCTCCTTAATTATTCATCTGATCCTGATAAGTCTTTGACAGAATGCTTATCTTATTAAACGGTATGACAAGTTCGAAGACTAGATATATCAGACGAGTAAAACCAGAGTTATGACCCTTGAATTATTTAAATATACTACAGTTTGTCCGTCCGTCCGTCTGTGTCTGTCTGTCCGTCCGTCTGTTGGTCCGTCTGGTCCGTCCATTTATAACTGTTGTGGAACCTACGATATTCTGTACACTATGCCAGGTACAGGTTTTTATTGTTTTATTTAATATTTTGTATATATTATATACTATATTTTATAATAATTGATATAAATTTGATCACCTTGATATTTTTACATCGTATGAAATAAATAGAAAACATTTTGGTTTTTATAGCGATATACGACTTTCACCCCCGACCAGGTTATTTATAAACAGTCTATTTTTAGATATCTAAACTGCCGAATTTTCGCGATAGCTATTCAGAATTATTAAGAAAACAGAATTTCAAATGTTTAAGATAATTTTAATCACGTTAACTTTTGTGCTAATGTGATGACAGAAGTGGGCAGTATCGCAGCAAGTTTTGTTAGATACAATTGTTGAAAATTAAAGAGAAAACGTACAACATTATCGTGAAAATTACACGATAAATTATCTAGCTATCTCGTGGCAGAAATATGCCACCATATGAAATAGCTCGATCAAGAATGTGATCAACTAGCTACAATTAGTAGCATTATAAACCATATCGAGGGGTCAGCGCAAAACTATTGTAACTACCTACTCTAAGAAGGAGATACAATGGTTTTGCACTGAACTCTCGATATCTGAATTACTATCTGAATTTATGACAAATCAGCCCAGTCGATGTGATGTACAGACCAAACATGTTGTGATGTACAGACCAAACATGCTGTGATGTATGTATAGACCAAGGATTTCTACAACAATTCCTTGTATAGACCAAACATGTTGTGATGTACAGACCAAACACGTTGTGATGTGCTGACCAAACATGTTGTGATGTACAGACCAAACATGTTCATAAATGCGAGGTAATATGCAGCAGACTTTAATGCACATGCACGTGAAACTGAATCACATTGAGGGGTTTAATTTGTATTTGGAATAACACCAATACTCGCCTCCAAATCGCATCCAGTCCCTTTAAATAAAACATCTTGTCTTGTTAATAGGTAGCTATACAGGCTGATAAATTTATCACGCAATTAAAAAAATGACACCTACGTTCCTATACAAAAATGGACCCGACCATGGCGGTAAATCAAATCGACAAATCTACAAACGATATAATCGATACAATTAATTTGATTTCATATCAAAATATTTACTTACAGACATACAGAATAGTATATTTAACATATATAATGACTACATTTGTGTGTCGCCACATAGCATGGCAGACACTTTAAGGGATCATTTCTTACGTTGTCCGTCCGTCTTCGTCCGGCCATCGTCGTCCTGCATTGTCAAACCTGCAACCTAACCTTGGCCATAACTTCAACAGTTTTAGATCTATATTCATGAAACTTCACCTACATCTCCATCTTACCTCAAGGCATGTCGTTACACATCGCCAATAACTCGGACTAATTTCGGCAGAGGTATGCCCTATGCTCCTTTTCACAACACTTTAACCTGCAACCTAACCAAGCTCAACTGGCCATAACTTCAAAACTTTATAAACTCACGGCGTTCCGCCAGTTTTTTTGCATGACTTGCATTTGTTCAGTCATCATTTACCACAACAGGTTCCGTGGTGTAGTGGTTATCACGTCTGCTTAACACGCAGAAGGTCCCGAGTTCAATCCTCGGCGGAACCTGTGAATCCCTATTCTTAAAATATGACATTCTAACCTGAAATATAACCTGAAATAGCTTTTGTTGTTTTTCGTCAGGCAGAATAGTTTTCGTGTCTTTATGGGTTTGGACGATGTAACTGGTAGGTCCTCAATGAAGCATATGCACAGTATTGTACTGTCGTTACAGGGAGTATGTATACTTACTCCCTGGTTTTTATAAATGAATTATGTGAGCGTATATCGTACATAGGTGTTATATTGAAAGTGCCAGAGCCTCCTAAGTTATACCCCACCTTCAAACACACCACCAAATTGTTTTATTAATGGCTGCTATAAATGGAGACAATCACAAACACAAACTGGTTCTGATATGTGTAGTTATAGACGTTTGTTTAGTTTACTTGGTTACCATGGTTACATTATGTAGACTATGCAATATACCTGGCGCTATAGCGCCTTTTCGAGTACATGACCAAAGAGTGCTGATAAATAGCCTTAAGTATAAACAGTCAGCTTTCCTGGCATCTATGACCTTACCGTGATCTTATATGTATATCACTTAGTTGGCGCACTTGAATTGAGGTTAAAATCAAAACAAATCACAGAACCGTCTTTAATGTCTCTGGTTTGAGTAATGTACAATTGGCCCACCTCCGCCTCGTGGATACTTGACATTAAGTTGGGGCTCGTGATCTTGTATTTCGAATATAATTGTTAGTTCTAACTTGAGAGAGTTGATTTAAATCATGACAGTGCAGATCGTATCGATCACTTTAATTTTTCACTTCGGAAATGATGTTTTACATCCTTTTAGCACATGTTAGACCATATATGACGGTCGACATTTTTGTTTAAATATTTAATTTTGTGGTAGAGGCGAACCTGCACTGTATACCTAAGAATCGACGCTCAGAATTAGTGCAATACTAGTTCCATCGTTTTGCAGTGAAAGTTAAAAGTGAAAGATAAACCCGATAGAGGTTCCTTTTAAAATTACCTTCCGTAAAGGGAAATTACTCTAGAAAACTTAGACTACTTCGTAACTATTCAAAATGTACACGTTTTATATTTATCTTCAACACAATATATGGCATGATTTTTAATTATTAATGACTGTGGGAATTTACTTTACTGGAGACAACGATTGTGCAATTCAAATGATGTTTTCATTTAAAAATATTGCTTCATTGAAAAAAAAAAAATGGAAATCAGCTAATTGAATAAAACTGTGTGAGCGGAGTAGGGGTGTTTGGGTCGGGGCGGACGGTGGGTGGCGGTGGTAGAAACTAATGTCATAGGATAACATATTAATGTATATGACTATATAAATTAATATGTATTGTCTCTTATATATTCCCCCATAGACCCTATATTAATGTAATAATCCGTAAGGATATAATAATTGTAATAATATGCCTAGCAGTTAGATCGTGTAGCTTTAACGTATAACGTATAAGGTAACACACTATTGACAAATCTAACCTGTTCACATATTATACCTGTGCACGTGCATGTAATACATTCACTATCCCTTTGATATGCAAATTACTTGTAAACGTTGACCAATAGATTTATCGAACTTCGAATCAGTCTAAGCCATGATTCGATGTTTGATACATCTTAGTTAGATCGTACATGAAATAAATATTATATATATTTATTTACAGGTAACTTATTATTACATCTTATTATTCATATCTTGTTTAAGGTCTATGTATGTTTTTGTAAAGATACATATTTGCATTTTGTGCTTTTATTGATGTTTAAAAGTAAAACCTTTGTCTGAGGATCCGTCGGCCATATTTCTATTGTTGTCCGCCATGTTTGTTTTCATATTGTTTTTATGTATATTGTTATTGAGGAATCAGTCTAAGCCATGATTCGATGTTTGATACATCTGAGTTAGATCGTACATGAAATAAATATTATATATATTTATTTACAGCCTCCCATTGATCTGTTGTTAACCCGACGAGAACCCACCACCCAAAAGTTATCATGAATACATTATAACGATAACATAGCGGTAAAACCAACCGGTAACATTGGCGCCCAACACAAGCCGTCGGCAATTCAACGATTCGGGGAGGATCGAGCAAGATATGAGATGTCTTCGATTTGAGACGTATCAATATGGACATGTAAATATAAATGGCGATTGATAGGATAGTGCGCACGAGACAGTTATAGAGGCTAGCTAGCATGGATTTTTCACGTGTATATCGCGATCCCGGGAAACGATAGTACTGGCATGCAAGGACATTGGATAGAACCATCCTGCAGGACTGGACCTACACAGTGGATACAGGTGACAGAACATTGACATTGATATGTGCTACTTTTGTGGACACATTGACATTGTGTTAAATTTTGTTTAGCACAAAATTAACATTATTTGATATAGTGATATTTTTTTTATTGTGATGTATT
Source organism: Cyrtodaria siliqua (assembly GCA_037043455.1). Lineage (NCBI taxonomy): Eukaryota > Metazoa > Mollusca > Bivalvia > Adapedonta > Hiatellidae > Cyrtodaria > Cyrtodaria siliqua. The sequence continues at coordinate 166,244 of JAWPHD010001553.1, read as the reverse complement.
ACGGCCGATGGAATTTGGTAAGCAATATATTTTGTTATTTGAATTGTAACATGTAATATACACCCGACTGACATTCAGTACACCGACCTTGTTTACAATAAGTGTATTGTCACACATTTTGACGCTAGATCAAATAATTAGCCTGTTTACTTTTCACGGTCAAGCGCTTACAGTCAGTCTGCTGTATACCTGATATTCATCTTATTGTCGCCTGATCATGTGATTGTTATGAAATTGAGTTGTATTATTGGGGGTACTTATTGACCTATATCCACAGCACACATATAACCCAATTATACTAATACTTATCCTTTATTATCGATCTATCATAACCCTAACAACTGAGAAATAAAGTGTATAGGTTGGTAGATTGCAGAAGTTAGATACTCAGGATATTTACATATTAAAGTTAATTAGATAATTGGTAGTTAAACGTACTGCAGAATGTAGTTTGTAGTTTGACAGGATATATAAGTAACGAAACAAAGTTATTTTCAGGGAATCCCTATACAATAAATCGTTTTAATATTTACAGATGCCGTTTTTCACAGGTACGCTGAATTTATTTTAACTAACAATGCCAGATTTAAGGAAAATATTGTTTTGATCAGCATTGCAGGAATTTTACAGGTCACAGGAATTGTACAGTTAGTTTTACAGGTACATCGGACATCAAAGTAGATATTGGGATTTTGTACACACATATATCATATGCAATAATTAACTACAGGTACAGTTACTAAATCAGTAGGTGACACCATAACCTGAATATTCAATCAATATACAAAGAGAACATGTGTTCTTTTGTATATTAAATATAAACAGTAAATACCAGAAAAGAACTTACATTCATTTCGCTGAATGAGCAAAACGATTGTAACATTCTTGGTAATAGAGTAGTGTATTGCACATATACATGTACAATGTTTTTGTTTTTGTCGTGATACAGAATATATTTCTTATCAGGAAAAAAAGGAAAAATAACAGAAAATAATACATGTACACACACAAATGCGCATTCGCGGTACGATCGTTATTTAGAGCTTTGAATATAGTAAACAGTTACCGGGGATATACTCTCTGTAAAGTTTACAATGATATTCAAAGACATCGAATATTTATCGTGTTGTTCTATTAAGACGTGCTTATAAGCCGATGCTTATAAGAATCCCTTATATGAAACTCTAAAAGGTCGATAGTGTATCGCATTGATGTTGATAGTGTATCGCGGAGAAGTTGAAAGTGTAGCACATTGATGTTGACATTGTATCGCATTAATGTTGATAGTGTATTGCGAAGATATTGACAGTGTATCACATTGATGTTGATAGTGTATCGTGATAAGTTGAAAGTGTAGAGCATTGATGTTGATAGTGTATCGCGGAGAAGTTCAAAGTGTAGCACATACAATTTGAAAGTTTACTGCATTGAAGTTGATAGTGTATCGTGGAGAAGTTGAAAGTGTACCGCATTGATGTTGACATTGTATCGCATTAATGTTGATAGTGTATTGCGAAGATATTGACAGTGTATCACATTGATGTTGATAGTGTATCGCGATAAGTTGAAAGTGTAGCTCATTGATGTTGATAGTGTATCGCGGAGAAGTTGAAAGTGTAGCGCATTGATGTTGATAGTGTATCGCGGAGAAGTTGAAAGTGTAGCACATACAATTTGAAAGTTTACTGCATTGAAGTTGATAGTGTATCGTGGAGAAGTTGAAAGTCTATCGCGGAGAAGTTGAAAGTGTACCGCATTGATGTTGACATTGTATCGCATTAATGTTGATAGTGTATTACATACAATTTGAAAGTTTACTGCATTGAAGTTGATAGTGTATCGTGGAGAAATTGAAAGTGTACTACATTGAAGTTGATAGTGTATCGCGGAGAAGTTGAAAGTGTAGCGCATTCAGATTGACAGTTAGAGGTTGATCGTGTGCATATATGTTGACGGTGTAGCGCGTTGAGATTGATTTAGGTGTATCATATTGAGGCTGAAGGTGTGTTGTATAGTGATTGAAGGTGTATTATATAGAGATTGATCGTGTACCACATACCGGCTGACGGAGACGTGCATATAGATTGATTGTGATTCACATATAAATTGATAGTTTATCACTCTGAGATTGAGGTGGTTTCAAAGCGAGGTTGAAGGTTGAACAAATTATTGATGATACCTAGGGTGATCAATTAGTTGTGTATTTGATGGGTTATTGAATGATGTAATGTCTATGTATCATTGTGAATGATACGGATATACTAAGATTTGAACATTATACAGAACCCAAAGTATCATAATTAAATTCAAATTATAGATAAGGATTAAACATGGCTGAATATATCTCAGAAAGAGATTTAAGAGTCCTAGCAAGAGAAGCACAACGAGACGAAGAAGAGATACAGAAACAGTTAGAAGAATTAAGGAAAGAAGAATTAAGGAGAGAAAAGGAAAAGCAGACACTAATTGTTCCACAAAGGGAAGAAGAAAAAGAAGAGATACAGAGACAGTTAAGCGAATTAAGAAAAGAAAGGGAAAGGCAGACACTAATTGTTCCACAAAGGGAAGAAGAAGAAGAGATACAGAGACAGTTAGACGAATTAAGAAGAGAAAGGGACAAGCATACACTGATTGATCCACAAAGAGAAGAAGAAGAGAAACAGAGACAGTTAAACGAATTAAAGAGAGAAAGAGACAGGCAGACACTACGTGAACCACAAAGAGAAGGTGAAACAGACATAAAGAGACAGTTAGAGAAATTAAAGAGAGAAAGAGACAGGCAGACACTAAGTGAAATGACTGAACACAGTTTGGAAAATAGAAATGGGTTAAACCCTGATAGCAGTTATCAGAGAGAGAAGGGCTATACTAGTTTATCAAGAAAGGAAGAGGTAAATAAGACTGTGGATGGAACCTTCAAAGATTTCTTTCGCACCTTGCAGGAATTGAAGTCACATTGTAGTACGCCATATAGTACTCGTGATAAGAGAAATGAGACCGTATGTATGACGGAAGAGATCACTAAATTAGAAGAACAGATTAGTCGTTACAAAGAGGAGAGTGAATCTTTAAGAAGAGGACATGAAAGTATACAGCAAAAGAAAAGTCAGCTGATGGGAAAAGATTACGAACCAACAAATCAAAACGTATTAAACATGTTGAAAATGAAACAGGTGACCTCAGAGGACAGGAGTGGAGCAGTGCTAAAGAAAATGGATGACCCGGCTATTGCTAGACGTGTTGTATGGAAAGAGACGATATCAGACGAAGAAATTGGACCCAAGCTAGGAATCGAGTCTATGAAAGACAGACAAATCCTTACGAAGTTGAAGGAAGAACAGGAGGATAGTAGACAACACGTGTTGCAGAGAGAGTTGTTGGATATTAGTGCACAGAAATATGAGTTAGAAAGAAACAGAATGGAAAAAGAAAGAATCATTAAGGAGTCGGAAATGAAATTGCAATTGATGGACATATTAGAAAGAGAAAGAAAGGAAAAAGAAGAGTTGGATAAAATGACAGCTATTTTAGAGGATAGAGAGCATAAACTGACAGAAAAAGAGCGCATCCTAACAGAAAGAGACTATACCTTGTATAGTAGAGAACAATGTATAACTGATATGGAACGCAAGTTGATGGACAGAATGGAACTCATAGAAAGCGACTACAAACGAAAAGACAATGAAATGAAAGAGAGAGAACATACCCTACTGAGAATAGAAAAAGACATTAGAGCTTACACTGAACATAGCAGTATATTTGGAACAGTTATGAGGACATCTGGTATAAAAGACAGTAAGATAGATTGCAATATACCAACACGACTTGATGATAATTACAGATCACAGAAGAAAGAAGAAGATAGTAAGATGCTGACACAAATGGATGATAGTCACAAACCAGAAGGAAAAAAAAGTTGGAGTGATAACCCTAATGTGAAGCTAAGCCTGACATACTTTTCGGGAATGGAACCCAGACCCAGAAATGAAGCCACATTTGAAGAATGGAAATTGGAAGTGGAAAGTGTGACAGCTATATATCCGGAAAGCTCTAAAGGGACAAGCAAAAAGGATCATGCTGCACTTAGGACCATCTGCTACTGTTGACCAAATCCTCAGGAAGTTAGAAGATGCATTTGGAAACATTGCTAGTAAAGACAGTATATTATCGCACTTCTTCATGGCGGAACAAGATAGCATCGAATCAATTGTTGAATGGGGCCTTCGTTTAGAGGAGATGTTATTACAAGCATCAAGAAAAGCAACTATAACACCGGAGGAGAAAGACGTAATGTTAAAGAAAAGGTTTTGGAGAGGCTTAAGGAACGAGGAGCTAAGAGTTTCGACAAGAGTGCACTTTGAAAGCAATATACAATTCGAAGAGTTGAGAAACAAAGTCCGCGCCGAGGAGTATGAAATTCAAGTCCAAAAGCAGAGGTCGGTGAAGGGTTCGAGAAATATCACTACGAACAAAGTACAGCAAGCAGCGGTACACATTCAAGATGACAGTTCAAAGGACATGATGAGGAAACTGTTTGAGAAGATGGAACTTCTAACCAAAAAGGTGGACGAAATACAGAAAGAGAACGAAGCCAGAAAAGATGATAGAAGATTACAAGACAACAATGAACGACGGGACCAAGCTAGAGGAAGAGGATCTTTTCGAGGTGGAAATTATAGAGGTGGAAGAGGAAGAGGAATATGGGAGAAACAGCCTGCAAATGAGGAGTCTAAGCCATGATTCGATGTTTGATACATCGGAATTAGATCGTACATGAAATAAATATTATATATATTTATTTACAGCCTCCCATTGATCTGTTGTTAACCCGACGAGAACCCACCACCCAAAAGTTATCATGAATACATAATAACGATAACATAACGGTAAAACCCACCGGTAACACTAACATAAGACGAATATTTTGTAGTAGTTTTGGTTTGTTTAGATGCGTAAACATGCGCTTTACACACCTCAAGATGTCCGTTGTTCCGTAAATATACTTAACAAAACGTATAACGCGACAACGTCCGATTGACCTTCAATTTTCTAGTTGCGCGCAGAACGAGAATATTCTCCACCGGAACCGGCGCGTCCATAAAATCCAATTGTTCGTCATAACTCTGCACATTTATAGGTTATTAGATTTGTATTGGAATATATGCACGAGTTCTTCCGCGTAACATTATTGCGCGACTTTGGGAGCTCTATATGTATATGCCGAAGAACGAATGCATATATCCCAATACAAATCTAATAACATTTTTATTGCATAAGGCAGTGCTCCAGATAAGACGAGGATCGCGTAATTACGCATATTGTTTCACCAAAAACGCATTACAATAAAATAAATGCGTACAAAAACGTATTGAGAACCAAATACCCGCGTACACACTTCAATAGAAAAATCGAGGCACAAAATCATACTCAATACTTATTGAAGTTTGAGGTATTGAACGACATTCAAGTACCTCCAGCAATTACTAGTCGATGATTGCAAGAAAATAAAAAGAAGTCGGCTGTTTGACACAATTACTATACTCGTACAGTATACTCAAGAAAATTGATAACGCAATACGTCCGATTTTCATTGCAAAATTGCGGTATTGTTGATTGATAAAATTGAAGTCATCTAACATTCTGAAAGCAACAAATAAGGTTTCCATTTTACCAATTATGTAACCCAGCATTTTAATTCCACACATCTACATAATGATGGTGTGACAATAAATATTTAATTTGGTCAAAAAAATAAATTTCATAGGATTTACCGAATATATCTTTACGAAACTTTGACAGTGTCTTTATATCAATGAAAGCTCGGACAAGTTAAAAAACCAGCCAGATCGGATTTGTTTCACTGGAGTTATGGTCCTTGTTTTGCTGAAAAATGCCATATTAAGCCTTGTGAACGCTCTAGCACCTTCATTTATTAATTGATCTTTATTAAATTTGCACAGATTGTTAATATCAATGAAAGCTCGCACAAGTCCGTAAACCAGATAAATCGGATGAGTAACACCGGAGTTAAGGCCCTTGTTTTTTTTCTGGAAAATGCCGTTGTTTGCATTGTGAACACTCTAGCACCTTCATTTATTATTTGATCTTTACCAAACTTGCATAGATTGTTAATACCAATAAAAGCTTGGATGAGTTCTGCAATCAGCTAAATTAGTTTAGTAAAACCAGAGTTATGGCCCTTGTTTTGCTAATAAATTATTAAGTCTTGTGAACACTCTAGCACCTTCATTTATTATTTAATCTTTATCAAACTTGCACAGATTTTTAATATCAATGACAGCTCAGAAAAGCTCGAAAACCAGCAAAATCGGATGAGTAACACCGGAGTTAAGGCCCTTGTTTTTTCTGAAAAATGCCGTTTTTTGCCTTATGAACACTCTAGCCCCTTAATTTATTATTTGATCTTTATCAAACTTACACAGATTGTTAATGCCAATGAAAGCTTGGATAAGTTCTGAAACCTAAAAATTGGGTCAGTAACACCAGAGTTATGGCCCTTATTTTGATGAAAAATGCCATATTAAGCCTTGTGAACACTCTAGCACATTCATTTATTATTTGATCTTTATCAAACTTGGATAGCTTGTTTATATCAATGAAAGCTCGCATAAGTCGAAACATAGTCAAATCGGATAAATAACACCGGAGTTATGGCCCTTGTTTTTTCTGAAAAATGCCGGGTTTTGCCTCGTGAACACTTTAGCACCTTCGTTTATTTTTTGATCTTTGCCAAACTTGCACAGATAGTTAATATTGATAAAAGGGGGTGGCCCACCCCGACCCTCACAAACCTATTACGGGGTGAATAAATGGATTTGAAATTAATCGAAATTAAAAAAAAATAATAATATTGATAAAAGCTCGGACAAATTAAAAATACTGTAATTTGCCTCTTTAAGACGATAGTGTCTTCATTTTTCATCCGATGTTTATTAAACTTTAACAGATTGTTAATATCAATGAAAGCTTGGACTAGTTTAAAAAGCACCTATAACGGAGCAGGAACACCAGAGTTATGTGCCATGAATTATTGAAAAATGCCATTTTCAGCCTTGTGAACACACTAGCGCCTTCATTTTGTATTCGATCTTTCCCAATCTTGGCCAGATTGTTGATATCAATGAAAGCTCAGACGAGGTTGAAAAACAGCCAGGTCGAACGAGTTACACTGGAGTTATGGCGTTTTTTCAATTTTGTTTTGTATTAGACAAACATTTTATAATTATAAAGTTTACAAAAAGTCAGACTATTTTTTTTGATTTGGGTGTAATTTTGCTAACTACCACAAAATCCTGAAATATAGCTCAGGCTCAGATTATTTCATGAACTTGCAATCTTCAATACCTTAGGATTTCAAGAAGTTTCAGATTTTTGAGTTTATGGTTGAGCAATGCCGTAAGTGCCTCCAAAAATCAGACTATTTTTGTTGATTTGGGTGTAATTTTTTATAAAAATATCAACAATTTTGTTTTTGTATTAGACAAACATTTTATATTTATAAAGTTTACAAAAAATACTGGAATATAGCACTAAACCAGCTTATTTCAGCATGTGGGGGATCGGTTGATTCTGGGGTTGTCTTGATCAAATTCGTTTGGTTGGGAACACCCACAATCTATATATATCCAAGATATAGCATATTCCAGAAAATGACTCCGATGTAAATGGTCCAATCTGGATGCCTTTCGAACATGTCCAAGCTTTCATTGATATTAATAATCTGGTAAAGTTTTTAAAAGATCGGATGAAAGATGAAGGCCCTATCCTCTTAACGAGGCAAAATATAGGATTTTAACTAAATCAAGGGCCATAACTCAACTGTTACTTGTCCGAATTGGCTGATTTTCGAACTGTCTCTAGCTTTTTTTAAATTAACAATATGTGCAAGTGTGGTAAAGATCAAATAAAAAATAAAGGTGCTAGAATGTTCACAAGGTTTAATATGGCATTTTTCAGAAAAACAAGGGTCATAACTCCGGTGAAATTATTCCGATCTTGCCGGTTTTGGAACTTTTCCGAGCTGTCATTGATATAAAGACGCTGGCAAAGTTTAGTAAAGATCCGATTAATATTGAAGGCCCTGGAGTGTTCACAAGGCAGAAAATAGCATTTTTCAGAATAAACAACGGCCATAACTTCGGTGTTACTGTTCCAATTCAGCTGATTTTCAGCTGAGCTTTCATTGATATTAACAATCTTTGCAAGTTTGGTAAAGATCAAATAATAAATGAAGGTGCTAGAGTGTTCACAAGGCAGAAATGGCATTTTTCAGAAAAGACAAGGGCCATAACTCTGGTATTACTAATCCAATTTTGCTGATTTTCGAACTTTTCTAAGCTATTACTGGTATTAACAATCTGTGCAAGTTTAGTAACAATCAAATAATAAATGAAGGTGCTAGAGCGTTCACAAGGCAGAAAATAGCAATTTTCAGTAAAAATAAGGGCCATAACTCCGGTGTTACTAATCCGATTAGGCTGGTTTTCGAACTTGTCTGAGCTTTTATTAATATTAACAACCTGGTAAAGATCAAATACTATGTGAAGGTGCTAGAGTGTTCACAAGGCTTAATATGGCATTTTTCAGAAAAAACAAGAGCCATAACTCTGTTGAAATTAATCCAATCTGGCTGGTTTTCGAACTTGTCCGAGCTTTCATTGATATAAAAAACTGGCAAAGTTTCGTAAAGATTTGATTAATAATAAAGGCTCTAGAGTGTTCACAAGGCAAAAGTTAACGGACGACGGACGACGGACAACTCACCATCCCATATAAACATTTTAATAACTAAAAACAATAGAGTTTACAGTTTGCTGAAATGACATTTGAGTGCATTTGTTGAAAACCAAAATGCCATTCTATAAAAACAAAATAATCAGCCCCAAAAATTAAACACAAAAAGAAGAAAATAAAACATAAAATGCAAAAAACAATTTGGAGGGGTCATTAAATGTTTAGGGTCGGCCCCTAAAAACAGGGTCGGTCGGGAAACTGGAACCACACCTATTATTTTAATTGGCCTTATAACAAATATATAAAGAAAGACAAAAATATCGGACAGGGAAACAGGACGACATTCAATCACAAAACGCAAAAACAAACACGCAAACAGACAAAGAGAAGGCAAAAGTAATAAAAAATACAAACATCACAAACACAAAATAGTTGACAATAGGGCTACCGCCTTGGAACGGTCAGTGGCAACAAAGCCCACTGGGGGTTTAAACCGGTTCTAGGGTGCACCAAACCTCACACTTACCCTACTGTCATCCCATTAAAACAGGACAGTGTAAATAAAGAAATCCCCGTCATGATCTAATCTCTAACCAACAAGGCAGCATCAATAGGCAATATAAGTAAAACACAAATATGCTCGTGTAAATATAATACAAAAAAACAATAGCAGAGAAATGTAGAGAGAGAGAGATTAAATAAATATACATACTTCTTTTCAACGCCCTTGGTGTCCATGACCGCGCGAAAGCAAATATTCGAAAGTATGACGGTAGGCTTCTGTGTCTTCATTGGGACTTCAATACCGACACTTACCTTGTTAATGTCGCATGTCGTCAAACGTATGTCGCAATAAATAAATAAAACGGTTATGGTCATTTAATTTATTACATCTTTGGTAAAACAAAGATAGATGTCGACATGTACATGTCGACAACTACCTTTGTATATTCTCAAGCCGTTTTATTATATATCGACATAAATAAACATTTGTTTATTACACCTTTATTATCATTGACAAAGAAGATTGTTTTCCTTATCTAAACATACACAAGACAACATAATCATATATACACCGGCCAAGTCGTTATCTTAAGATGTCTTAACGCTATATATTACGTTAAAACGACATATGTTATAGAATGATCAAATAATGATCACATCATCTGGGGGGTACATTAAAGCTTCCATAGGTATGCGCTTCCGTAGTTTGCATTTGTTGAATTATATCGTCTTTTGTCGACACAAATATACCGCAATGTTGACATATATCATAACAACTCGTGTTAATCTAAATTGAAAAATCCAATAGAACACAACACAACGAGGCACGTATACGCTTCCGTAGAGTTAGGTAAATTATACATGTTTCAGATTTTATATAGTTCGCATATTTTTTTACAAACATAAACCCGTCATATACACGTATATAGAAATATGTATTATCAACAATATCAGGATGTTCACATAATCACGAGCTGAAAGTCACTTTTTCAGCACTAACATTACCATAAAGAATAACTTAAAGTCCCACTAGCTCCAAATTATCACAATTAATTATGAAAATAGATACACCTTTTACTCTTTATACCCGAATTTAGTTCATAATATTGTGCTTGACTGCCATTGAAACAAACACAATATATTGCTATTTGGTTAGAAAAATATGCATACATGTGCTCAGTGAATTAATAGTTGCCACCTCATAATTCATTTGCAATGAAATTTACAGTTGCCACCTCATAATTCATTTGCATTGAAATATGCATATTTTCTAACCAAAAAAAGCATATTGCGGTTGTTTCAATGTCATACAAGCATACTTCTATAAGTTAAGATTCAGGTATAAAGATGATAATTTGGAGCTAGTGGGGCGATTTATAGCGCTTGATTATCCCATTTGATTATTGCGACAAAAAACACGTGATGTCTACATAACCTGTTTATTAAGTCGGCTAAGTTACATGTTGGCAGAAATATGCAGCCATAAAAATCTCATCAACATAATAAATTGTACCCTTAAAGTATCAATGAATCTTATTTTAATGATATCATGTTTGAACATCCTGCATCTTTGTATAAAAAAACAACACCATGTTGAATGTACTTTAACCTATTGACAGTAATTTATTTTCGTAAACATTGTTACCCTGACATAATTGTATTTCTAATTATAGAAACTAGGTAGTAAACATCTACCTAAACATCTTGTTGTTTGGTAGTTTCGTAGAGGGTGTGTCCTGTAATGGGATTATTATTTGAAAGGAAATGTGGAAACGTACATGTTAAATGATGGAGGACTAGCGTATTGAAACCATTTATTTGAGAGTAAAACATGCAATTAGAACTATACTTAACCCAAATGAAATATTAAACGTGCTCATATCAAACGACTATAAAGATCGCAAATTCCCACGAAAAATAACCTCGGTGTCAGCATATACGAAACAACATCGTAAAAGGGAGAAAGCTTCGACTACAAGCACATAGATAAACTCAACGAATCATTGAGTTGTGTTTTCAGATCAATTTCAGTCACATTTACATGGAATTAGAGATATATATCGAAGAACCCACCACACGTTTATAGCATGCTTACATCCACACACTGTTTTGATGTTCAACTCATAAGTCCATGCTCAACTCATGTGTCCTGCTCAACTCATGTGTCCATGCTCAACTCATGAGTCCATGCTCAACTCATGCGTCCATGCTCAACTCATGCGTCCATGCTCAACTCATGCGTCCATGCTCAACTCATGTGTCCATGCTCAACTAATGTGTCCATGCTCAACTAATTCGTCCATGCTCAACTCATGTGTCCATGCTCAACTCATGTGTCCATTCTCATCTTATGAGTTCATGATCAACTCACGAGTTCATGCTCAACTCATGTGTCCATGCTCAACTCATGAGACCATGATCATATTCATGCGTCCATGCTCAATTCATGTGTCCATGCTCAACTCATCAGTCAATGCTCACTCCATGAGTCCATTCTCAACTCAAAATCAAATTGTTGTAAATAATATATTAGCACTTTCTGCTATAGTTTTGCATATACGACCTCGATATAAAATCGCGATGACCTCGGTTTTAAGATGCGGTGTCCTCGGTTTGAAGTCGCGGCGACCTCGGTTTAAAGTCGCGTGACCTCGATTTGAGGTCGCGGTGACTTTGGTTTAAAGTCGCAGTGACCTCGATTTAAAAGTCACAGTGACCTCGTTTAAATGTCGCGGTGACTTCGGTTTAAAGTCGCAGTGACCTTGGTTTAAAGTCGCGGTGACCTCGATTTAAAGTTGCGGTTACCTCAGGTTAAAGTCGCGGTAACCTCATTTTAAAGTGACGGTGACCTCGGTTTAAAAAAACCGCTGACCTCGGTTCAAAGTCGCGGTGACCTTCGTTTAAAGGCACGGTGACCTCGGTTTAAAGTAGCTGTGACCTTCGTTTAAAGGCACGGTGACCTCGGTTTAAAGTCGCGGTGACCTCGGTTTGAAGTCACGGTGACCTCGGTTTAAAAGTCGCGGTTACCGCGGTTTAAAGTCGCGGTGACTTCGGTTTAAAGTCGCGGTAACCTCGGTTTTAAGGCTCGTCCGAAAGACTGGAGAAGTGGGTGATCGAACACACGACCCCTGGATTGCGAGTCCAGCGCGTTACCGCCAGACCACTCATCCGTTCTCAATTCGATGATAAGCATTGCCGAATAATTCTGAATGGAATAACGATCATGAACAATGATAACCTGCAGCGTCCTCGAGTCGTTCTACATTATACCAGTTATATTACTCACGCAATTCATCTTTGATGAGTGTTGTTGAGAAATTGCTGATTTTCATTAGATTTGGGCGCCATACTACATGTATGTGTACTATATGGTACAGATACTAGATTACATTTCAGCAGTCAGTACTATTGTAGAGTAAGACGGACCTGGATTTTAGGTCGCTTTCAGTGTCTGAGCCTTTAAGTTTATTTTAAAAAGTGTCATTTAAGTTGATAATGGTCACCATAATTGTGTTTCTGAATCAACAGTTACTTAAAATTACCCAGCTCGATATTTTTTGATTTCGATAATATCTGATTCTTCACTAGATTGCCGACAGTCTCCTTAACCCTTAGCCTGCTGAGTATGAATACAACGAGTTATGCGACCAGTATAAACCAGATCAGCCTGCTAGTAACTCGCAGACTGATCAGGGTTTACAATGTTCGCTTCTCACCAGTAATTTCTCCAAAAGCATACCTTTGTAACTTTAAGGAAGACAGTCTATTATACAATTATAGCGAGATAAGAGTTAAACATCATAACATGTTATTGCCACTAGCAAATAGGAGTTAAACATCATAACATGTTATTGCCACTAGCAAATAGGAGTTAAACATCATAACGTGTTATTGCCACTAGCAAATAGGAGTTAAACATCATAACATGTTATTGCCACTAGCAAATAGGAGTTAAACATCATAACGTGTTATTGCCACTAGCAAATAGGAGTTAAACATCATAACATGTTATTGCCACTAGCAAATAGGAGTTAAACATCATAACATGTTATTGCCACTAGCAAATAGGAGTTAAACATCATAACATGTTATTGCCACTAGCAAATAGGAGTTAAACATCATAACATGTTATTGCCACTAGCAAATAGGAGTTAAACATCATAACATGTTATTGCCACTAGCAAATCCGGGTTCAATTGGTGAAACAAAATTCCGCTAAACTTTCTAAATTCTATTGAATATTTTGTTGACTTGAACAGTTTACGTAGAATTGAACTTTTTTTATACTTTTATATCGCATTATGCGGGCCACAAGCTTTACAATAAACATCTCGTGTAAATCAGATATTACTCATTATGTCGAGTACATCTATATTGATATATTGTTATTGTTCTGTTTTAACGCGATCTGAAGAAAAGGAAAAAGTGTCAAGTTCACTGAAAACGATCAATTGTAAAATAAACATTTCAAAATATATTTTTTGCATTTGTTTAATTATATCGTGTTTTGTTGACAAAAATATATCGCAATGTTGATATATATCATAACAACTCGTGTTAATTTAAATTGAGAAGTTCAATATAGCACCATATACGCTTCCGTAGGTGGAATATTACTGCCAATATGTTGGTCACTTAGCTACATACTGAAGGCAACTTAATGAACTATAGTGGCATATTATTGCCATACGGCAGCATATTGTCGTAATGTCGCGATGTCGCGATGTCGACTTGATAATTTATACAGGGTAATTTGTAACGTATCACCGGTACTAGTGTAACTAAGGATTAGTTCCACTAAATCAGCCGGATGTGCTCGCCTTGTGCAGTCTAAAGTCTATCCATCTATCTATTGATACTGCAACACCCCCTTTTGAAGATTATGTGCAGGTTTCCTGGGTAGAACCAGTACTAAGCAATGTGGATAATTATCTTGCTCAAGCATAAATAACATGGCCATGGCAAGGATCGAACCCACGACATTTCGATCAGAAGTCCGGCGCTCTACCACTGAACCACGCACTCCACATTATTAAAGGAGTTCTGTATTAAAGAGTGCTAATATTTTTCTCTTTAAAAACTCAAGGGAGCTCATCATGTTTTTGACAGTTTTTGATATAAATTTCAGAAGTAAAATAGACAGGGTACGAAATTGCCAGGAGTAAAAATAGCTTTGACCTGGTGTAGTATACTACTGTAAAAATGTTTCTTAGAAGGTATTAAACCCGCTATTTCCTTGTTGATGTTTAATAGCAGACATGTTTATTTGCATGATTAAGTAAGTTTCCCAGAATTCTAATCAGGGTTGAGTTTTAACAGGTTGTCAATATTCTAACTTTACTAACAAAAAACACACGATTGTTGTTATTTATAACGTATTCTAAAAATGGCATCTTTTAGAGTTATCGCCCCTCGCTTAGTTTAAACTTATTTATTTTACATCGATTGTAACGAAAGCTCTATGAACTTATTTGAATCACTCTCGATGTCTTCCTGGGTAGAACCAGTACTAAGCAATGCAGATAAAGTGTCTTGCTCAGGGACACAACGCATATGGCAATGACGGGAATCGAACCCACGACATTTGGATCATGGGTCCAACGCTCTACCACTAGACCACAGCGCTCCACTATTGTTGAAAGTGCATGACCTGATGACTGTGTGTTTTTAGTAATCTCCAGGTTTTCACTACAGCTATTAGGAGTTCCTCTGACCATAAAATGCCACAGAAAAAAACAAGAAACAAAAACGAAAAAAAACAACGAAGGCTTTTATGGACAGAAAAGGCTCGGATTACTCAGCTGGTAGAGCACTTGCCGTTGCCGTGTAAGCGAGGACCCTGGATTCGAGTCTTCACCCTCTTTCATTTACTTCATTGGCGATGAGGATACTTCGGTGAAGGTTAGAATGTGGCACCGGATGCGTGGGGGGGGGGGGGGGGGGGGGGGGGGGGGGGTCTGATACCGGAAAAGCTAAAAGTGGGAGGAGTATATTGATAATTGATATATCACTAGTATCAATTGGTAGAGCAGTCTCGCCCTGTAAATCTACCCCTAAACATCACAAATCCACACAACATCTACATTATACTGTAGTACAATGATGTAATTGTTACAAGGATGTAATTGTATCAAATATAACAAAAAAAAATAATCATTTTAGCTAGTTGTTATTTTTTACCGGATTAACGGTTTTCGCGTCATTTTTACACATCGTGATAACAACATTAGTTATGTGTACACACATTATGATAACAACATTAAAAGTTGATGTATGACGCGTTGTAGTTGGTTTTTGTTTCGCCTTTTTGAAGAAAAAAAAGAGACAAAGGTGTTGCTTTTTCGGCGGCGGCCGCGGCGTCAACATTCAAGTTTTGCGTTTAGGTTATTTTCTCACAAACTGTATGCACTAGATGTTTCAAACTTTGCTTATAGTTGTATCATAGGTGGTACATCGCAACGTGATAAAGCAAATGTGGAAGTGACCTTGACCCTCCAAGCAAAGGGCAGATAACTTACTAATTTTTAGGTTCAACTTTTGCGTTTAGGTCACTTTTTCACAAACTGTATGCACTAGACCTTTCAAACTTTGCTTAAAGTTGTATCTTGGGTGGTACATGGCAACGTGACAAAGCAAATGTGGAAGTGACCTTGACCCTCCAAGCAGATAATAGTTTTTAGGTTCAACTTTTGCATTTAGGTCACTCTTTCACAAACTGTATGCACTAGACCTTTAAAACTTTGCTTATAGTTGTATCTTGAGTGGTACATCGCAATGACAAAGCAAATGTGAAAGTGACCTTGACCCTTCAAGCAAGGGCAGATTATCTTATAATTGTTACCTTCAACTTTGGCGTTTAGGTCACTTTTTCACAAACTGTATGCATTACGACCTTTCAAACTTTGCTTATAGTTGTATCTTGAGTGGTACATTGCAACGTGACAAAGCAAATGTGGATGTGACCTTCACCATCCAAGCAAAGGGCAGGTAACTTTAATTGTTACATTTACATCACTTTCGCATGAACTAGAATTATGCACTAGATGTTTTAAACCAAATGTATAGCTTAATCTTTGGAAGAAAACATATTCTATTTTGACATAGTTGCGTCTTCGGTAGTGCATCTTTTTTTTGGATGCCTGGATTTCATCTATGACCTTGACCTACTTTTTGGAGCTGATGATTTTTAGGTCTACTGGCCAAAGGCCTTCATTTTTCATCCGATCTTTACCAAACTTTACCACCCCCACACACACACACATTTTTATGAAAGTTCATTCATAGAAGAAAGTGGGACAAATTAAAAAATGCCCATGCCAGACTAGACACAGAGGACTTATTGCCCATGATTACCAGGTGAGCGATCTAAGGCCATCCTATCACTGTTGTTTTTACAATGTTTTAAAAAAACTATGATGGGAATTTTATGTCAACAACCCTTGATATAAGAACCGTTTTAGCCAGTAGAGCATCAACAGGCCCTCTTGGGCCTCTTGTTTTTAATAGAATGACATTTTGTTTTTAAACAAATGCACTTTAATTTGATTGTTTTTAGTTACTAAAATGTTTACAAACTTTCATTTAAGCATCATTGACCTTTTTATTTTTAAGTCCAGCCCCAGTTAGGCGAGACATGACGTGAATCCACGGATTTCTTTTTTTCATTATTTATTGCTACATGATTTGATTCAAAAAATGTATGTGTCTGATTTTATTATTAAAATAATACATGATTTTATTCAATTATTTTAGGTGTTTGTTTGTATTAAAATAATAATATGTGATGCAAAGTGACTAGCATTACGGAATATGTATTGACAATTTTGAAAGATATTTTCTTTCATATATATTGTTGGTCCTGAAAAGGACTGTTTGAGGCTGGCCCTGAAAAGGGCCGATTTAAACGTATAGATGATTTTCAAAGCATCTGTGTATGATGCCTTGCAATCCCTCCCTGTCGTGACCCGGGATGAACCAAGTCCTTATCATAATGCCTAGGAAATCGTATATATTTCCCAACGTTTAGGTCTAACCCTAGGTATTTCCATAGTTTTTTGTTAACATTTTATATCTTTCTCTGGTCAAGCCAGAAGACGGCCTAAAAGAGCCACGCTCAATTATACTGGCAATGTAGATTGGCTTAACCCATGTGAAGCGTAGGTCTTCTACGATTGTCTGCAATATGTCGAAGATTCTTTCTACCGACGAACGTGAGTTGATTTCGTTGCCAACCAGGTTGATGAATATCACAATGTGTGTAAAAATAATAGATGTTTTTATCACGATGTGTAAAAATAACGCAAAAATGGTTAATCCGGTAACAAATTAACAACTACATCTTCATTTTGCCAAATGATTTATTTGTTTGTGATATTTGATACAATAACATCATTGCACTACTGTATAATGTAGATTTTTTGTGAGTTTGTGATGTTTAATGGTAGATTTGGGTGGATTTAAGTGTTTCGTGACACCCCAGCAGCCATCTGGATTTACATATTTTATACTTTATAAAGTGTTTTTTTCAATGCAAAGTTCTTTTGGAGCCGTAAAACAGAATTTTATACTAAAAACAACATTGATAAATAACTACATTTCCAGAATAACAATATGAGGTGTTCTAATGCTATTTTATGTAGGGTCCTGGAATTTAGATTACTTAGAAGCAAGTTGGGTATTTGGTAATGCTATTCTATAAATGTAGAAAATAACATTATTAAATACATGTTTTATCACTATTTTCTGGAAAAAACTGATTCGAGTGACTGGTTCTAATACTGTGATTGAAATTGCGGTTGTGTTAAAGGCACAATATGGGGGGAAACCCAATAGGGCACACGGGTTTAAGTGGAGTTCCGATGATGAGATATACTGTATTTGCCAGTTGGTGCAGTTATCCAGTGCCTTCGTGTAATTCATGACCATTCTGGGGTAAATGAAACACAAGCATATGAGAGAAGGGAATAGACAGTTTAGGAATGAAAACGCAACAACAAAATATAGCAAAGTACATCAAACGTAAGGTGGATCACAATTTGTTTTTCATTAATATGTATAGACTTGCTCACTACAAATTTGCATGTGTAGTAGCCCGTCAATAATTATTGATAAGACCAGATTTTAGCTCTAATCAACATCACTGCTTTTACAGCTAATTATTCAAGATAGATTTAAATTCATGCGTCGACATTGGAAGAATGGTTTCGTTCCCCAGATAACTCGAATAATTATTTAAACAACAACTCAACCCCACCACCCTCTTCATATCACAATGACTCTGTATTGTTTATGTTAATTTTAAAGATCCTGTCAGGGCTATTCCATTAAAACATACATGTGACCCCAGGAAGGCACTTTTGAAATAAAGTGAACACCCATTCATAGATGCAAAGTTGAGTTTAAAGAACCAAATTTCAGAAAACAGGATTCACCCATAGATGTTTATTAAATTGCCTTCCTGGTGTCCCAGGTATGTTTTAATGGAATAGCCCTCAAGAAATAATTAACAGGCCCGTACGCCCGGATGTACAGTTCGCCAGAAGAAAAAAAAAATGGTCCAAAAATGCAATAAAATCCGAAGTGTGGTAGGAGATTAGGGGTAACATATTTCCAGCAGAGATGTTGCGCCCTTGTTTTAATATGTTATACAAAATATAAATACATGTATACTATTTGAATTGACTTTACATGTGCGATTTCTTTCGCTTGAATTATACATACATTTAAGCTAAGCTAAAAATCATGAAATCTACGATCGTCAAGAGCCCCCAGACCAAGGGGCGGTTGCCCCTTGGATCCCCATCGGGCGAACGGTTCAAATTCATACAGCTACATCCCTGATTGAATAATGGCTCGAGAAATATAATTTCCAGGCAGGGAATATGAACCCGTTTTCCTTGTTAACTATCAAAATATTATAAACTAGTAATATGAAATGTGTATATATAAATCTCACTTACTCTATAAGAGTGTTATAATATGAAATTCACGTTAAAAATAAATTCACGTTACTTAATGGTTTACATTTTCACATGAATTTCATGTGAATTTCACGTTGTTTTTTCACATGAATTTCACGTTGAAAATAATTTAACGTTAGTTAACGTTAATGAATGTTCATGTGAATTTCACGTGAACTTAACTTGAATTTCACGTTATTTTTTTTTTCACATGAATTTCACGTTGAAAATAATTTAACGTTAGTTAACGTTAGTGAATTGTTACCTTTTCATGTGAATTTCACGTGAACTTAAAGTGAATTTCACGTTATTTGTTTTTCACGTGAATTTCACGTTAAAGAATTTTGGTAGTGCATAACTGACATTTTTAACATTATATTTGATTCAGGATATTTTCCGGATGAATGGACTAAAGGTTATTATAGCGTAAATGAGTCTCCATTGCCCTTCCATAGTAAAGTTAGAATGTTGACAACCTGTTAAAAACTCAAACCTCGTTAGAATTCTGGGACACCTGGTCAAAGGTCAACACTATGTTTACCCCTTGCAATTTCATACCCTGTCTACTTTCACTTCTCAAATTTATATCAAAAACTGTCAAAAACATGATTAGCTGCATTTTCAAATATCAACAACATGTCCAGAATACAGTTACAGCCAAAAAATAACAGGAAACTGCACTAAAAAAAGTTTTTAAAGAAAAAAATATCAGCACTCTTTAATACAGAACTACTTTCGACTGCACCGGGCGAGCACATCTTGTTGATTTAGTGTTATTAGACCTAAAGGTTTTGTAATTCCCTTTCACAAGCGAGGTGATAAAGACATGGTTAATAACTATAGGGGAATAACTCTAGTAAGTTGTATGGGAAAACTTTTTACAAGTATTTTGAACACCCGGATTAATAAATGGTGTGAGATTAATAATACTGTACCGGACGCACATTTTGGCTTTAAGAAAGGCAGATCAACGGTAAATGCAATTTTCGCACTTCATAGTGTAATTGAAAAAAATCTAAACAATAAAAAAAAACGCTTTATTGTGCTTTTATAGACGTTAAAAACGCATTTGATTCTAGTTATAGAAATGCAATGTGGTTAAAGTTATATATATTTGGTATTAGCGGGAAAATGCTAAGAATAATTCGTTCTATGTATAACACTGTCAAATCATGCATTAAATACTGCGGTTCTTTCTCGGATTTGTTCGAGATTTCAGTCGGTTTGAAGCAAGGGGAGATAATGTCTTCGATCATGTTTGCATTGTTTATTGAAGATTTAGAGTTATATTTACAAAATGGTGTTAATAGGTAATACTCCGCAAGATCTTCAAATGAGCTTAAATCGTCTATATGAATATTGTGAAACAGTAAATGATGAAAACTTTTCTTATAACGGAGCATTATTAGAGGTTTCAGATGATTTTAATTATCTTGGAGTTGTATTTAACTACACTGGGTCGTTTTTTAAAAGTTGCGCTCCCGTAATCTCAAATCCTGTGTCCGCTCCTGCTAATCTTGTCATTATAATCCTGTATTCGTCCCTGTTAATGTTGTCATTATAATGCTGTATCCGCCCCTGTTAATGTTTTCATTATAGTCCTGTATCCGTCCTGTTAATGTTTGTCTGTTTGCGTGTTTGTTTTTGTGTTTTATGGTTGACTGTCGTCCTTGGAAGCTGCTTTGACTGTCCGATATTTTTATCTTTCTTTAGTGTATATTTCTTTATCCGCCCCTGTTAATGTTTTCATTATAATCTTTTATCCGCCCCTGTTAATGTAGTCATTATAATCCTTTATCCGCCCTGTTAATGTTGTCATTATAATTCTATATCCGCCACTGTTAATATTGTCATTATAATCCTGTATCCGCCCCTGTTAATGTTGTCATTATAATCCTGTATCCGCCCCTGTTAATGTTGTCATTATAATCCTGTATCCGCCCCTGTTAATGTTGTCATTATAATCCTGTATCCGCCCCTGTTAATGTTGTCATTATAATCCTGTATCCGCCCCTGTTAATGTTGTCATTAAAATCCTGTATCCGCTCCTGTTAATGTTGTCATTATAATCTTGTAACCGCCCCTGTTAATGTTGTCATTATAATCGCGTTTTATCGTTTTGAATTTGTAACCGGAGGCCACGGGTTCAATCCTCCGTGGTGCCACTGAGTTCAGTCGGTGTGTTCTTGGGCAAGACACTTTACCTTAGCCTCGTCCGTCGGATGGGGACGTAAACCGGGCGGTCCCGTGTATCGGTCTATCTTCCGAGCACGTTAAAGAACCATAGGAATCTATTCGATAATAAGAGTAGGGCAGGTTCCCGGATTCCTATGTATCCTTCCCCTCTCTCTGGGGCGGCTCTAAATAACCTATACTGTGTTGATGAGCCGTTAAACAACATTCAATTCAATTCAGTTGGTTTTGAATACATATACACAGTTTAAAAATTCAGAAATATCAGGTTTCTTCTCCTTTAATACGGTTGAGCAAATAAAAAATATTCATTCTTTTCAAAATTCAGTGTGTCTCAAATTAAGTTCATGTTAGTGGTGTGATTTCTACCAAGTCACGCATATTTTTCCACATATAATTGAAAACTAACCACCCAAGACACCCTTAAGAATTTAGATTTAGTGAAGAAGAACAAAACTTGAATAAATTAAACTAGTTTTTTTTATTGTAATCAGGCGCACATGTAGTTGGTTGAAGTAAATGGGGTGTTTACATGGATTGTATGGGTAAAATGAGCTTTAAATGGAGAACCACGAGGTGCACAACACGATTCAAAAAGCTATGTCTATTTGTCAAAAGTTAAAATCAGATACTTGCTGCACCCTAAATGTAGCAAGCTGCCCTAAAGATAACACTTTTTGGACTAAACACTGCTAAAGGTAACAACCTTCGTACACTACACCTAACCAAAACCCGCAGACCTTCGCCCACAACACGTAACAAAGCCATAGTCCTTCATCCATTACACCTAACCAAAACTCGCAGACCTTCGCCCACTACACCTAACCGAAACCTATAGCCCTTCACTCACGACAATTAACAAAACCCGTAGCTCTTCACCCAATACACCGAACCAAACACGTATCCCACCCCCACTATAACCCTAACCCACTACACCTTACAAAATACATAGCCCATTCTCCACTACACCTAACAAAACCATAGCCCTTCACCCAATACACCGAACCAAACCTGTAGCCTTTCACCCACTACATCTAGCAAAACCTATAGCCCTTCAACCGCTACACCTAACAAAACCATAGCCCTTCACCCACTACATCTAACAAACCCATAGCCTTTCGCCCACTACACCTAACATAACCATAGCCCTTCGCCCACTACACCTGACAAAACCGTAGCCCTTCAACCACTACACCTATCCAAAACATAGCCCTTCGCCCACTACATAGCCCTTTGCCCACTACACCTAACAAAACCATAGGCCTACGCCAACTACACCTAACAAAACCATAGCCCTTAACCCATTACTCCTAATACAACCGTAGCTCTTCGCCCACTACAACTAACAAAATCATAGCTTTTCACCCACTACATCTAACAAAACCATAGCACTTAGTCCACTGTACCTAATAAAACCATAGCCCTCTGCCCACTACACCTAACAAGCCCATAGCCATTCACCCATTACACCTAACAAAACCATAGCCCTCCACCCACTACACCTAACAAAACCATAGCCCTCGACCCACTAAACCTAACAAAACCATAGCCATTCACCCCACTACACCTAAAGTTATCTATAATTCGGATATAAGATATCTATAAATCGATTTTATGTGGCGCCGTTTTATTATTTAATCATTATTTATAGATATCCATAATTGAATTAAAGATATCTATAATTCGTATTTAAGATATATATACATCTATGTATTGATATCTTAAAATGAATTATGGATATCTATAATTCAATTGAAATATATATATTTATATTCGATTTTAAGATATCAATAATTCAACTGAAGATATTTATAAATCGATTTATAGATATCTATGATTCAATATAAGATATCTTTAAATCGCTTCGAATTATAGATATCTATATATATCAGCTTATTCAACCGAGGAATTAATAGCCGATCCCTTACAGTTATCCCGCATTGAAGCTATTATTATAGTCTAGATATCATTAATTCAACGGTATTTATGGATATCCATAATTCATTTAAAGATATCTATGAATCGATTTATGGATATCTTAAATTGAAATATATATATCTATAAATCTAATACGAGATATCTATAAATGCTCGTCCATTAATGATATTTTTAATATGATTTATGGATACCCATAATTGGAATAGAAGATATCTATCAATCGATTTAGAGATATCTTTAAATGATTGAATGTATGGATTAATTAATTAATTTCAAGATATCAATAATTTAATTTAAGATATCTATAAATCGATTTATAGATATCTATATATCAGTTTATTCAGCGCCGTGGAATTAATAGCTTTCCAGGGGACCAGTTTGCCGACATTGAATGCATTAAATTATAGGTATCATTAATTCAACGGTATTTATGGGTATACTTAATTCGCTTAAAGATATCTATCAATTGATTTATTGATATCTTATATTGAATTAGGGATATCTATAAATCTAATATAAGATGTCTATAAATGCTCGTCCATTAATGATATATTAATACGAATTATGAATTTGCATAAATTCGAATAAAAGATATGTATACATCGATTTAGAGATATTTTTCAATGAATTAAAGATATCCATAATTGCAATATAAGATATCTATATATAATAAATGATATCTATAAATAATATAAGATATCTTATATTCGAATTATAGATATCTTTAATTCCATTTATGGATATCTATAAATTGTGAATAAATAGTAAAACGGCGTCCCATAAATATTACATAATCTGCATTTTGAAACAAGTGTCAATTTATTTTACTTCGATGTTTGTTCGACTCTTGCTACGACCCTGATGTGCCCTATATTGTTTTATATTGATGTAACCTTTGTGCACTACATTTGTTGACACCGCATTATCATGATTATGTAGGTCATTCGGTCGGTTATTCAGGCTGGTGCGTAGATCGTCCTTAAAAAAGATGGGTATATTTATGGTATTATACACATATATAAACCCGCTGGAAATATTTTTATTTCTTATCTGACATGGAGTTTTATGTATCATGTATCATGTTGGAGAGGGATTACACGATATACAAATTCTCATAAGTTACATTTTATACCTATCTCTCAACATCAACATCAAACGAGAAGAATATCCCAGGCAGCATTGCACATCGGACCAATATGGGCCCCGTATTCTTTCTGATGAGGTTCAGATTTTTTTTTGCAAACGGTATTGGTGTGGGTCCCATGTCTAAATTGTGGGACACAGATCGGAAAACATATGGGCTCCTCGTGGGATAATGTGGGACCAATATGGCGATGCGTTAATGGGCCCATATTGGGGATTCTGTAAATGACCCATATTGGGGATACTTTAATGGGCCCATATTGGGGATACTTTAATGAATCCATATTGGGGATACTGTAATGGGTCCAATATAGGGATACTTTAATGGGCCCATATTGGGGATACAGTAATGAGCTCATATTGGGATACTGTAATGGGCCCATATTGGGGATATCGTAATGGGCCCATATTGGGGATACCGTAATGGGTCAAATATGGGGATACTTTAATGGGCCAATATTGGTGATACTTTAATGGGTCCAATATTGGGATACTGTAATGGTCCCATATTGGGGAAACTGTAATAGGCCCATATTGGGGATACTGTAATGAACCCATACTGAGGATACTGTAATGGACCCGACATGGGGATACTGTAATGGACCCATATTGGGGTTACTGTAATGGACCCAATATGGGGATACTGTAATGGACCCATATTGGGGATACTGTAATGGTTCTATATATGGGATTATTTAATGGTCCCAATATGGGGATAGTTTAATGCGCCCATATTGGGTGTACTGTAATAGACCCATATTAGGGATACATTAATGAGCACAATATGGGGATACTTTAATGGACCATTATTGGGGATACTTTAATGGGCCCATATTGGTGATAATGTAATGGACCCATATTGCGGATACTGTTATGGTTCCAAATTGGGGATGCTTTAATGGGCCCAATATGGGGATAATTTAATGGGCCCGATAAGGGGATACTTTAATGGGCCCATATTGGGATACTTTAATGGGCCCATATTGGTGATACTTTATTTTGCCCGTATTGGGAATGCTGTAATGGACCCATATTGGGGATAATTTATTGGTCCAATATTGGGGATACTGTAATTGACCTATATTGGGGATACTGTAATGGTTCCATATTGGGGATACCTTAATGGGCCCAATATGGATTAATTAATGGGCCCAATATGGGGATACTTGAATGGGACCATATTGGGATGCTTTAATGGGCCCATATTGGGTGTACTGTAATTTTTCCCATATTGGGGATACTTTAATGGGCACAATATGGAGATAATTTAATGGACCATTATTGGGAGTACTTTATTGGGCCCGTATTGGGAGTACTGTAATGGACCCATATTGGGGATACTGTAATGCACCTAATATGGGGATACTGTAATGGGCCCATATTGTGGATACTTTAATGGGCCCATATTGGCGATAATGTAATGGGCCCATGTTGGGGATACAGCAGTGAGATCATATTGGGGATACTTTATTGACCCATATTGTGGATACTGTAATGGGCCCATATTGTGGATACTTTAATGGGCCCACATTAGGTATTCTTCAATGGACCCGACATGGGGATACCTTAATGGGCCCATACTGGGGATATTTTAATGTGCCCATATTAGGGATACTGCAATGGGTCCAATATGGGGATACTTTAATGGGCCCATATTGGCGATAATGTAATGGGCCCATGTTGGGGATACAGCAGTGAGATCATATTGGGGATACTTTATTGACCCATATTGTTGATACTTTAATGGGCCAATATTGTGGATACTGTAATGGGCCCTTATTGGGAATACTTTAATGGGTCCATATTGGCGATACTATAATAGGCCTATATTGGGGATACTTTAACAGGCCCATATTGGGGACTCTGAAAATCACCCATATTGGGAATACTTTAATGGGCCCATATTTGGGATACTTTAATGAACCCATATTGGGGATACTGTAATGGGTCCAATATGGGGATACTTTAATGGGCCCGTATTGGGAATACTGTAATGGGCCCATATTGAGGATTCTGTAATGCACCTAATATTGGAGATACTGTAATGGGCCCATACTGTGGATACTTTAATGTGCCCATATTAGGTATTCTTCAATGGACCCGACATGGGGATACCTTAATGGGCCCATATTGGGGATACTGCAATGGGCCCAATATGGGGATACTTTAATGGGCCCATATTGGCGATATTGTAATGGGCACATGTTGGGGATACAGCAATGAGATCATTTAGGGGATACTTTATTGACCCATATTGTTGATACTTTAATGGGCCAATATTATGGATACTGAAATGGGCCCATACTTGGAATACTTTAATGGGTCCATATTGGCGATACTATAATAGGCCTATATTGGGAATACTTTAACAGGCCCATATTGGGGATTCTGTAAATGACCCATATTGGTAATACTTTAATGTGCCCATATTTGGGATACTTTAATGAACCCATATTGGGGATACTGTAATGGGTCCAACATGGGGATACTTTAATGGGCCCATATTGGGGATATAGTAATCGGCTCATATTGCGATACTGTAATGGGCCCATATTGGGGATACTGTAATAGACCCACATTCGGGAAACTGTAATGGGCCATTATCGGGGATACTGTAATGAACCCATATTGAAGATACTGTAATGGACCCATAGAGGGGATACTGTCATGGACCCAATATGGGGATTCTGAAATGGGCCAATATTGGGGATACTTTAATGGTCCCATATTGGGTATACTTTAATGGACCTATATTAGGGATACTGTAATGGTTCCATATTGGGGATACTTTAATGGACCCAATATGGGATTACTGTAGTGGACTCATATTGGGGATACATTAATGGGCCCAATATGGGATTCTTTAATGGGCCCATATTGGGGATACTGTAATTTATCCATATTGGGAATACTTTAATGGGTCCATATTGGTATACTTTAATGGGCCCAATATGGGGATACATTAATGGGCCCATATAGGGGATACTGTAATGGGACTATAGTGGGGATACTTTAAAGGGCACATAACATAATTTCCATTGACAAATGAAACAAACTGGATTTTAAATAGTAATTATTTATTATAATTTATTCTGAAATGTGTTAAATTAATTATGATAAATTGCTGCTGAACAGTAATAAATATTTAATAAAGAATGTAACATAGTATTCAACACAAACATAGCAATATACCAGAAATGTCACTGGAAATTAACAAATGCCCTAAGGGTCTGTAATTAAATTGCTATATAATCCTCTACTGTGAGTATTACATTCCTGTGCCTACTTAAACATATGGTAGAAGTAATAAATTTGCGTAAAAATATCATCTTAAATTTAAAATCAGAAAAAAATGGAAACATTGTTATTATTAATACATTGTATTGGTATTTGGCTTAAAACAAACATATATAAATGACTAGATTAACAAAAAACACAGATAGTAACGGTCATTGTAATTGGCAGCGGACAGTATCACACGAAAACATGTGAATGACTGGATTCTACATTATTATGCAATATAAATAAATTAAAACTATTAAAATTATAATGAGGAGTATTTTTCATATTTTCAAACTAAATATTACTTGAATTTAACGCAATATATTCAGAGACTTAAAACATGGGACAAAATCAAGATAGACTGTAAAATGTTCTGTTTGCATTCATTATTATGCAACATACATTAATTACAACAATTACAATTATAATAAAGAGTAATTTTCTAAAAACAGTTAAACATAATAATAAACAGTTATCAACATTCATCACACATATCATGATCACTATTACAAGATAATGCCATTGCCAAGTGAACAAAAACTAGCAAAACATCCTTTGACATGAAAATTGACACTTCTATCAATAGAATATTGTGAGATTAATTCCCCAACGAATTCTGTTTGCTACGAAAACAAAAATATATGGAAAAATAACACATACAAAAACTTAACATATACGTAGTATATAGGTGCGTTTTTTAACACATAAATCAATGTCTAAAATTTGTCTAACTTTTAAAACTAATTTCACACTCATTTTCCATTTCAGAAGTATAAATATTATACTATCAAATTTTACCGTCCATCAGTACAAACGAAAATTACTATTTCTAACACTTGTTACTCATGTTAATGATAAAGTCGTTTTAAGAATTTCGCACACTTAATTAAAAAGTTTTGGAAACAGTCAGCTTCAATAGCACTGGAGACGTCGGAGTCCACGTAACCGAGTAGATACCGAATAAAGTGATCACGATAACAGTCTTTCATTACATCACTAATAGTGGCACTGACGTTATCCAACATGTCTTATATAGAAACTCTCTGTGTAATAAATCCATTTCAAGTGTGGCACATTCAGTAGTCCAAATTTTCATCAGTACTCGGTTTCCTATTTGTTCTGTTTTTCCGCCCACCATCTTGGTCCCTGGCACCGGCAAGCCATTTTTTGTTAATTCCATCTCCATATCCTTCTATGTTGAAGTCATTGTTAATGAATCCCTCTGAAGGCACCCCTAAAGACAAACTAGAATGCAAAACATCTCATAGGGATTCAAAAAAAATTAAATGTTTTTATTTGTGCAAAACCACAAGAACGACGGCTATATATGAACCTTTCCTGCTCATTTATAATGAACATAATTCCAAGGCACACTCTGACAAAGGGACATGTTTCCACAGAGTTTAATAACTGTTAGTTTTAGTGGAGCGCTGTGGTCTAGTGGTAGAGCGTTGGAACCATTATCCAAACGTCGTGGGTTCAATCCCCGCCATAACCATATGTGTTGTGTCCCTGAGCAAGTCACTTTATCTGCATTGCTTAGTAATGGTTCTACCCAGTAAGACAACCAAAAGTACTCTAGAAGCGAATCGTTTACAACAGGTATAGAATACAGTAAGTTAGTCATTTATTATGAAAATTTCAAAATGATAATAACACAAGTGAACCAGTATAAAAATGCTCTATTAACAATACACTGCATTAAAACAACTCATATCCAATTTTCTGATGAGAAAAACATTGTCATCAATACAGTTGACTCTATTTGAACAAAAATAACAATTTCAATCTTGTCAAATTAAGAAATATGAACTTAGGAAGTTAACAATAACTTACTGTATACCGCTGATGTCAAACGCGGAGTATCACATGGACGCCTTTCGTTCTGAACCGGAAGTTTTACTGCTGCACAAGCCCACTTGTCGTGACTTCTTTCAGGACACGACTCACAGTCTTTCACAGTTTGTCCACCATACGTGGAAAGGTTATTTAAAGAAGCTAAATGACCACCAAAATACTTGGGACAAGTAAATACTCATGGTTTACAAAACTAAATTCGTGTGGTATCATGCAGTATTTACATTTCCTATCGCCATTGCCTGGTTGAGGCCTATGTGCTGAATTGCATTCATGTATCCATTATGACGTATCACTGTGTGATATTAATGATTATTCATTACGTTTTAAAATGCAATACGTCTTTATTTTTTACAATTAGGATGACCCAATGTTGCATGTAATTAAATGCAGGCGACATCACCAATACCATATTGTGACAAGATTTGTAGTAATAAGATTAATTGAAGAACGTAAATATAAGGAATGAATCTCATTTGTTTGTGTTCGTGGACTCGTCCATTGCAGTTATATCCACATGAACACAAAAAAATGAAATTCAATTGTTAAATTAACTTTATTTATATATTACTAAGGCATATCCATTTTGATGAAAAGCATGCAACACCTGAATCACTTTTAGTATGTGTGTCGTCTTACCACAGATGAGTTTGCCTCTGTGTCACATAATGTTTCTTCCAATGTTTCCATTTGTTTTTTGTATTACTACCATATCATCCCTTATATTTTAATATTTTTATCTTTAAATGTTTGCATTAATTTTTAAATAATCCTTCATTTCATCATCATTCAATCAGTTTTTGCGCACAATTTGACCTATTTATGTGTCGACGTGCCGTAAAACACCATTCATTCATTCATTCCATTTAGTTTTCATAGGGAAGTAGATTCCCTCAGGAAGGGTCCAATACAGGATCTCCACCTCTTTATAGGACTAGCTGCAGAAGTCGTCGCTGTTCTTGCAGCTCTTCACTGATTTTTTCCAGCAATGTATATATACGTGTATCACGTGCTGAAAAATGTAAATACACATTTGCTGAATAATCCTCAAAAGCTGTTTACAGAATGGCTTTTATTATTTCATGTTTGATACTGACATTATCAGATAATACATTAAATCCGAGTTGCTATACATTTTTGCTTAAAAGATGTTTTTTTGTTTTATTTCCATTCAAAGAACAGTATATAGACATAACTTTTATTAATAAATCATTCATTACAGCACATTCTGAGCATTACACATTCACGTTGCAACATCATTTATACTGTTATGTTGATTCAATTTGTTATTAAAAGTAAGTACAATCCTAGCTAATGGAAACAGCAATGAATGGCCAGATACATGTAAAATAATTCATACACAAAAATGCAATAAGAAACAAGAGAAGTAAGTCCATTTATATCACTAGATTGGATAATAAATTACCTTACCATGTGACAAGCGAGCCAGAATCGGTGTAGCTTCTTGTATTTTTGTTGCCGAGGCCGCAGAGTCTTCTGTAAGCCTGACTGTTGTTTGTTGTAACGGTAGATCTGAATCCTGAATGCTGGTGTAGGTGGCAGTCTTGTACTTGTTCGATTTGCAAGTGTCTGACTCTCGTTACCCGTATACTGGTTTGATAAAGATATTTACAGGTTTAATGATCTGTTGATATCCGATAAAAGTTAATTAGAACATGTTCAATTGAGTTGAATTAAATTGGGATTTTAATGCGAACCAACATATGAAAGCTTATATGGCGCCTAACAGGAATGAACATGCCAGGCTCATCCTCTATGTACATCGAGATATAATATGGAGAATGGGCCTAGAACCTTCTCACCTGCAGAACTGCAGAGTTGCTGCAAATTCTATTGTAGACACTCCATTGATGCTGGAGCCACGTTTTTTGTTTTCTGCAACTGCTCTAGTTATTTGACCGAGAGGGCACCTGAAACAATGCAGGGGTCATGATGAAGACATTTAATGAGCATGAACAAAAAATGATAGAATGAACATGGATTTGGGGTTCTACCCCTCTGCCTATACATCCAACGGGATCTGCAATGACCCTTTTCTTCGCCCCGGAACGAAACGGGGCCTCGGAACCACACGGGGCTAAAACACATTCATTTATTGATATACATGTATGTACAGTCAAACTTGGTTAAAGAGATCGCTCAGGGGAAATAACAAAAGTGGTCTCTTAATACATTTTGCAACGTACTGCATGCTTGGTGGTGGACCCTTTTACAGTTCGCCACTAAGTTTTCCCCTTTAATTGTACGATGACCGGTCAGGCTTTACACCCTATGATGACGCCTACCTAAAGCCCATTGAGACGGTGGCGTTTGATGTTTGTCTATGATCTTTCTTGTCTTGTCGTGCCCTTACTGGTTTATTCTCTTAGATCATGGCGGGGATTTCTTTATTTACTCTGTCCCGTTTTATTGGGATGACAGTAGAGTAAGTGTGAGGTTTGGTGCACCCTAGAACCGGTTCAAACCCCCAGTGGCCTACTTTGCCACTGACCGTTCCTAGGCGGTAGCCCTATTGTCAACCCTTTAGTGTTTGTGATGTCGTTTGCATTTATTATTGCTTTTGCCTTCTTGTTTGTCTGTTTGCGTGTTTGTTTCTGTGTTTTGTGGTTGACTGTCCTCCTTGAATGCTACTTTCCCTGTCCGATCTTTTTATATTTCTTGATAAATAAGTCCTGATGTTGGTGTTGTTGTTACTTTTAATAGCTACTTACCTGTACTTTCAGCAAAGATATTATTTGTTGTGCATGACACTGAAATAAAATGTATGTACATGTATTAAAATTATTTTTCTTAAAAGTTCCATTTTTCGAGAAATTTAGCTAACACAATAATTTCTATAGCCAGAAAACATCCTATAATGGTATTTCCTTTTGATATTTATAGTCATGTTGATCGAGTGGTAATACAATAGAATAATACCGTTTCTGGGTATATGAATGGACTAATGCTTATTTAGTTTCAGTTTTCGTCAGAGGAGCATTTATTTGTTCATAAAATATTGGCAGCAGGAGGTACTCCAAAATGCATACTTTTAATTATCGATTAACACAATAATCGCTGTTCATGCAAAAAAAGAGTATGATAATGGACCTTTAGAAACGGCCGAGCACGACACATACGAAATATTGCAGTCTCGGTTTGATTGAGACTATTCATGAGCGGTAGTGAAATATGCTAGCTACCGCTCACGCCCCGGGTTGAGCAGAACTCAATATTCATAAAATCAATAGTACAAAATTTTAACCATCCCGAAGATGGCATGCAATATCTCAGCAACCGTTCTCATCAAATCAACTCTGGTGGATTTGTTTTGAATCCCTGAGTATGTATACCACACAATTTGCCATTTATCTTTCACAGAAACTCAAAAAACAAACAAAATATCAAATTTTTAGAGAAAATCAGAAAATTTGAGGAAAAGTTGCCAAAAACACTCTAAAATAGTCTAAAAGTCTGAATATGATTTTGTTTCTATATTTCTGAGTTCAGCTCACCTATTCAAACAAAATAAATGCCTAGAAAATCATTTTTTATGCAATTCCGACAAATACAGGAGGTTATAATAGCGTAAATGAGTCCTTCCATAGTAAAGTTATAATGTTGACAACCTGTTAAAAACTCAAACCTGGTTAGAATTCTGGTAAACTTACTTTATCATGCAAATAAACATGTCTGTTATTAAACATCAACAAGGAAATAGGGGGTTTAATACCTTCTAAGAATCATTTCTTCATTTGTATACTTACACCGGGTCAAAGCTATTTTTACCCCTTTCAATTTCATACCCTGTCTACTTTCACTTCTGAAATTTATATCAAAAAATGTCAAAAACATGATGAGCTCCCTTTTCAAATATCAACAACTTGTCCAGAATACAGTTACAGCCAAGAAATAACAGGAAATTGCACTAAAAAAAGGTTTTAAAGAAAAAAAGATTAGCACACCACTTTAATACAGAACTACTTTCGACTGCACCGGGCAAGCACATCCGGCTGATTTAGTGGAATTAATCCTATATATGTTTCTCAGTTCTCAGGACAGTATTGCAATAGGGAAATATAAATATGCTGAGTGTGTCATTGTAGCCACAGGCAGCCAGCGCATACCACCACTCCACTACTCGCCCCCACCCAACCCTGCCCCCACCTCCCGAATCTATACACACACACTCTACTAACCCACTCCGCCATTTAACCCAGCTTAAACATGAGTTCAATGACATTCTAAATACTGTTACACTTGGTTTTCAATTTAAAACAAATACACACTCTGTTGTTGTTTTTTTAATTGAAAAGCACGTGTAACAGTATTTAGCATTTTATTGAACATATTTCTAAGTGAGGTTGTAGTGAAAATATGGGGAGGGGTTAGGAGAGAGTGGGGTAGTACGGGTGCGGAGATATGCGTCGGCTGCCTGTGATTGTTGGAGGTGTAAATTTACGGTAAGAAAAGCGTTATTTGCTCATTCTTATTTATAAATTCCAGAAGTGTGACATAGCTCAAGATGTTCGAACACAGGACTAAACGTTCAAACATTTTCGGAAAATTTATCAGCTAAGGTGAACATATGTCACGAGATCATTTTATGCTGATCGTTTCTGAAAAATATTCACCCTGTTGTGAACTCAACAGGAAATCGAGACACGAATTAGGGTTAAGTATACATGTAATAAGTTTTGTACTAAGTTATGCAGTTATTAAACATGAATGAAAGATTACTACACACGTTACCTTTATTCTGCTTTATTCTCTTAATTGTGTTTGTTGCTCTCAAAGGATCACATTTATCAGTATTATTATTGTCTAGTAGACTTGTATATTATTGTAAAATGTAAGAATATGGCTTGTATACACTCATGTGATATGAAAACGCAACACGGGAATTTCCGCTATATATTGTATATACTGCACACTTAATTGCACATAATATTCGCAAGAAATCCCAAGATGTTTTTTAAAAAGAAAGTTGCAGTTAACTAGAGAAAGGACACAACTGTGATGTTGTAGACGTTTTAATCACACTACACTTTGTAACAAGAACTTCATAAATGTTGAAGTAGCTCTTTGAAAAATTGAGCTAGTTCAGTACTGTATTTAACGTAAATAGTTTGCAAAATGTTGCATCCTAAGTTTGCTCACATGATTGAGCCAAACGCGTACTCTGTGAATAATGAAACATTGAAGGAATACTATTTGCTGTATTATTTGTTGTTTTAGTATTTTTTCCAAAAGGAAAGGTCTTACGTAGCCATATACCATTCGATTAAAAGCAGCATATTGTACATACAATATATAGCGGAAATTCCCGTGTTGCGTTTTCATATCACTTGAGTGTATGTGTACAGTTTACTGCACTCTTTGCCGTGTATTACTTTGTAGCCATTTTAGTCAAGTAAAAATTTGAATTAAGTACCAACCTACTAGCCTGCTAGCCTGTCCATACCCTGCTCTGCCCAGCCCATTATTGCGCTACCCTGCCCTGTCATGCCCTGGCTTGTCCTATATAAAGTTTACCTCCTATTATTAACAAACAGTATTATACACTATAAAAAAACCAATAGATATACATGTAGCTAACACTGTTGGGTTATGAGTATTTCTTAGATAATTTGGAGCTAAAATAACAAGAATTTTGATAAAAGAAAATGGCGGTAGCAACAAGAGAGCTAACACCACAATTAACATGCAATTGACTTAGGTAGATGACCAGTAAATGTCAATGTGATGGCCATTTGTTATCTAATCTATAGCTTTACAGTGTTCATACCAGTATACAGAGAGCCGTCGTATCCGAGCTGTTACAGCAGCAGCTGAAAGTCGCGTATTCGAGCTTCAGTGGGGGCAATTGACTGAAAATATCTCAATCACCCGGCATTGATTGGGTACTTGATTCAATTCAGAGAATGTTTAGGCGGTGAAAAGAGAGGTATGGGATCCACCACTGATACTTTTACATTTTTACCCATTATACAAATATGAGCCAAGCTTGGTAATTCTACTGCATATTCTTACAGGGAAACAGAGATAAACCTATTCACTTAACGTTGATATCTTCGTCGCCGTCGCTGATGAAAACAAACAAAAGCATAACTTTATTTATTTTCCTTCGGAAAGCTGGGACAACAACTGAACAGCTATTGTCGTTCTAAAGAAATCTTCCAGAACATTTTCACTAACAGTCAGTAGGCATGTTCGTGTCTATGAAAGCTCAATCTACATTTGTAAGAACATAAACAAGGTACAGAGCATTTCGAATATATCAAATTTAATCGTTATATGGATAAGTTAACAAATGCCGAAACATGTTTGTGTGCTTGAAAAAGAAGAAAAAAACATTGCGTAGGAGAGTGTCATTTACCTCACAGAATAATGTACAGCACGATTTAATGCTGTTAACTTTTGCATTTTCCTGTGAACTTTATTGTGTTTGGGTAGAAAAATTCATAATTTCATCGAATGTTTGAAAAAACGACAACCGTTTAGACAAAACAACATTCAGGCGTGTGTTCGAAAATGTATGGACCACATCTTGCGCTATGTCACTCTTCTTGAATATATAAATAAAAACAAGGAAATAATTCTTTTCTTACCTTCGGTGTAAATTTACACCACCTCACTGAGGCCTTATTCCACCACAAACTGTGGTTACTCCCACCACATCAACGGGTAACGTATAGACATGGTGGTGCACAGTTAACTCCGCCTGCACACAAGTGAAGGTATTTTGAAGTTGTAGCATGGACGGTGACATTTCCTTTGATGAATGCAGAGCATTAAATCGTTTAATTTAGGCTAACTAAAGGGGCGTGGCTATGCCGTGCTACAACTACCGGATATTGGAATTTAGAGTACGGTCACTATGACGTCACAGTGTTACTAAGTACACCATGCTACGAAAAAGATAGAGTATGTCTCAGCTCGTTGGTGTTTAAATAAACCAACGAGCTGAGACCAGACTCTATATATTACTTAGACATGTTAGACGCTATTTACTTTTAACAGAACGTTAACAAAGGCGGAGCGTGGTTTATGGATGAAAGTTATTCGCGTGAAAGACTGTAAAGGTAAATTACTTACAGATCTTGCTTATTGAACGCTGTTTTTAATTTCATAAGATAGAAATGAAAGAAAGTGAAGGATCGGAATTTAATTAACAAGAAGGCAATCAAACATGGCGGATTTATTAATACCTTTTGTTTTCAACTGAAGCATACGTGTGATATTCTGTTTTCCCAGGATATTAGACCATTAACAAGGTAGATTGTTTATCCGAAGTTATTAATGTATAATACGATTCAAAGTCTTAAGCCGCGAAGTTTGGTCGATCTCATTTAGAGTGCAAAAAATAGGCGAATTAGGAAAAACTGCACACATTGGTAAGATTAAATCCGTATATTATCGCGTTGCTCTTTCATATTACGCGTTGGTGCAGTGACTAGCGCAGATCCACATGAATACTCATGATGGATTCGTATAATCTCATAAAGTAAACCACACAGGTACTATGGAACGTATTTTAAATAGTACAGATGTTGACAGACATATTGTCTTTGACACAATGACAATCTCATGTAGTAAACAATCTTAACATTAATAATACTAGGATAATTTCAGAGTACATATAATGATATCCACGCCATGTTTGAAAGATGCCTAAAGTAGTTACTTCATAATTAACACAGTTCAAAGATATTTCAGTGTTTGAATTATTAAAAAAAGATAACATTATACTTCAAGGCATTTACATATCGTCACTAAAATATTGTGAAAATTGGGTATCGAATGTAAAAAAATATGTTGATCGAAGATATGGCTTTACAAATGTCTGGAATTACTCAAACTATGTTAACTCGTTAATGCTAAATACTTTTTACTTAGAGTTGTTGAGGGTTTTATACGATGGTTTGTAGATAAGGAATACGTGGTGTACTTGAATTATATAATAATTGTAAATAGAGTTTTATGAATCATACCTGAATATTTTAACATGTAATCTCAGATCATATTTAAATAAAATTAAGAATATCAGCACATTCGTTAAGATTACAGATAAGAATACCTAGAAATGAAATATATGGTCAATGCTGCCACAGTATTGATTTGGAAGATCAATATCATTTTATTTTGATTTGTCATTGTTACACAAGAATCCGGACAATTTATATAAAAATAATTATTATAATAGACCTAATATGTTTAAATTCTTAGAATTACTGCAGTCACAGGATAAGAATATTGTTATAAATTTAGCAAAATATATGAGTACAGCTTTGCCTGTAAGGAATACAATCTTGATTAAATAAACAATGTTTAGCTCTTTTGTATTTTCATCCTCGTGTATCAGTTATTTAATATTAATATTGCTCATAGCAAATGTACTTTTGTCTAAAATCACTTATTATGCATGAACATTTATGCATGTTTATATAACGATGTACGTATGTATAAGATAAAACAAACTAAATGTTCTGTTCTGTTCTGTTTAACCTTTGCGTGAGAGTGGCCGTAGTTTATTTGTCGTTAGCCATTCAATTTAATACACATATAATTCTATAACACAGTGTAAGCTGAACACTTTGGGTTATTTATAGTAGATCACAGTTGAACGCACTTCTACTCATTTTAATTCATTTTAATCAGAATGCATTTTCATTTATTGAATTGAATGTTATACAAAGTTTGGGGAACAAAGTACATATAGCTCGACACTAAAGGGTGAATATTACCTCTACAAACGATACGCGTATGTGTTTGATGTTATAATGGCGGATTAAAAGTTAATCTTAAACCCATTAAAGGGACAATAGTCGTAGTTTAGCAAACACTGAAACGTTGGCATAATCTCACTAAAATAGTCATATTTAGTGTATTTATCAATGTTTAAACTCGGCCGAATAAAAAAAAGCTGTTTTGACGATAAAAGTCAGCAATAAAATACCGCTTCGTGTAATTGATGCAAACAACATACGCTTACAGCTCAAAATGGTAAACACCGCGAAATTTCGAGCTATCAAGAACATGTAAATATAGGTGGGGACCACTTTGCTGACAAACATAAAATAAACCTGATTTTAAGATTCAGGAAATTATTACTACAGGCTTATTTGGGTCTATGTTCATATTTTCATGTATATATTTTACATTACAACATTCCGAGGTGTTTATGCTTACGTTTATTTATGCTTTACTTAAAATATGCTTATATATGTTTTACTTAAAATTGTAACATAATCTCATTTTTAACAAGAAAACATCTTTGTATCTTTGAAGATGAGTTTAGTCTACACAACTGACCGAGCAATGTCAGCTTCTTTTTATCTCGTTGATATTGTAAAGAATACATCCCTTAAGGCTGTTCTTGTCCGTCTGTTGAGATCCTGCATAACTGTGATACAGAATCTGTGGTTTCTTTCTAAGAAAAACATATCATTGTCGGATATATTATACCACAACTCACAGCAATATAGGCCTTTGGGAATAACAAGTGTATACTAGAGTTTCTTAGCTGTGAATGGATGGTGTACTTAGTCATGCACACCACATGCATCTAAACTCATAAATGTATGACTTTGCAACTCGTCTATGGAAATGACATGCATTTTATGTGCTAATTTGTTTTGCTCAGTATATATACAAAATGTACCTAACATCCTATCATCCACAAAACGGCTTAGTGACTTCACGTTTTGACTGTTTATCTCCAATTAATCGCCTTTTATGACACGCAGGTGACACGTTGAGATCTTTTTGGATCATCAAACCCAATCTTTGTGGAGAAATTATCTGTCTATTAAAAACGATTTTTATGGCGTGCCATACAACCACACAGCATCGCACAGCTCTTCTTCTGAAATGAGAAAAATGGTCCTATAGAAATCACAGTACCCAAATGCAAGGGCACCGTAAATCCACACTGTAATACAAACAAATAGCAAATTAACTAGGCAATATGGCCAAATGGTTAGCTTAAATTGATTCATTAGTCCGGCTTCAGCGCTCAAATTGAAAAGACAGTGTAAGATGTATAACTCTTATTATGATCATTTGTAGGGTTAACCCTAGGTTTTATCTCCCCTCATGCAGCTTGAAACTTGAATTTGTAGTTTCGTTTAATTAGGTATTAGTAGTATTATACTTATTCTGTGTAGGTTCGTTGAATTATTTTGCTCTGTAATATATTTGTACTCTGAATTGATATGTTCCACATGGAGCTTTTTTTACATGAATAAACTGTGAAACTTTTTAAATAAAAGTACATCCATCAACAGAAAATCTCTAACAATAAAGTTCGCATCCAGAAAAAAATAGGAAACGGTACACGTATATGTTATTGTAAAAAACACATTACCATCTTAGCTAAGTCGGACAGTGTAGTCCGAACTGCAACTAAACGTTATTCGGTACTGGATAGTTTAGGACTTGTATCCAGTTTCTAAACGGCATTTTACGTTTTTAGAACTCTCAAAAATTTGAATGTCTAAAAACGACCCTTCCAAAGTTCTCGAACAATGTATAGCCAATCCAAAACTATGCTCTGAGATGACTTATCCAATCAAACGTTAGCATTTCTGGTGTGCTTGATTTACCAAATAACTGAGATGAAAACGTATGTTTTCAGAATTTTTGTACCCTTGGCGCCGAGAACCTAGGTGGTATTTCTATGCAGTTTCCCAAAAGTAATTTGATCCCCGTATTATTCTTCATAGATTTTCCTAGCTGTGTCCCCTACTATCCGTGACAATGTCGGCGACAGGCCAGAGAGTTTGTGTGATAGGGGCTGGCCCCGCTGGTATGTCTGTTCTTTACCAGTTTGGACAGATAGAGAGTGACGCTATCCCAGAACTGGTCTGTTATGAGAAACAAGACACATGGGGCGGTCTTTGGAACTATACATGGCGAACAGGTTTGTATGAACATGGTGACGGTTTGATTCAAAATGTAATCAGTACATTTAGAAACACACCAGTATATTATATGGGTACGAGTATACACTTGTATTGCTAAAGTAATCTATAATAACAAGTTCATATTTTGAAATTGAAGGATATTCCAACTCCATGATTGTCTTAAAATTCCTAAACATGGAGTATATTGTTCAACTAAAGTCACACGGATAGACAACAACAGTCACATAATTTAGTACCAGGTATGTCCAACCGTTTTACCTTCCTAGGAAATATTCCCGACGTCACGTTATTCCAACAAGACGTCACTTGTAACTCTAGCTTAGTGTGACCTAGGGTTATCTTGCTGAAATAACGTGATAAGTAGAATATCAGAATAAATGCAGGGAACCGATTATTTAAGTAGAATATCGGAATAAGAACAGGTCGAACTAATAACAGGGAACAAGTTCTCTTATTAGAATATCAAAATAACAATATATTAATGGAATATGGAAATTAAATAAGGGAATCAGTTATCTAAGTAGAATATCGCATTTTCGCACTCAATCGATACTAGTATCATCACTCGTATTAGACGCTTGGAATGATGGGGGGAAAAGAAGTCCGGTCATTTGCATATATACATAGGATAAACAGGCAGATCAAGGATTTCTTGACAGAGTCTAGGGGATCATGTTTCAACAAGGGGCACAATTTTTTTTAAATAACACTGTGGGACAGACACCTCTAAATCCGTCAGAGTGAAAAATAAACACATATTTATCAATTTATTAGTTGTGAAAAATGTCCATATTAAATTACCATATCGTACTCTTCATGGAGGATGATTCTCAGTGACAGATCAATTGATACAAAGTGCAGGTAGAGGGTATAAAGTATGACTTTAACAATGAAGGATATTGAATCAAACTAGAAATGTGTCCATGGGACACGGATGCCCCCACTGAAAACAATCAGTGTAAAACGTAAAATTTGATGGAAAAGGGGCCGTAACTATGGTAATACGGGGTCGAGTTTGATGCCGAAACGATATGCACATCTTGACATTATAGGTAAGAATCCTATAAAGTTTCGAAGCAAACTCTTCGGACGGACGGACAGAAGGAAGGAAGGATATAACTATCGGTATCCATGGAATTAAATTGCAGGGGTGTAAAAGTGGAGGGTTGCGGGTAAAAGATATCATACTAAAACACATGATAAAAGTACCATTAGGGTCTGTACACATCACAATAAGCAACAACATGCATCTATCTATGACACTAGTATCGATCGTTCGAGTGTGAGAATGCGTTAATAATGTAATTATTTTTACGTAAAAACGTTTTACAATAAATATACGTTTTTAATAGTACATGGGCGTACGAACGTTTCAATTATTGGGGTTCGAACTTTTTGACAATCAAAAAAGGCATGTTTCAATTATCGTGGGGTGGGGAGGGGGGGGGGGGGAACTAGTATAGGGTGTTGCAAAGGTTTTCACAACATCTTTGACAAGCAAAAAATAAGTTATCCACGCTCAGTTACACAAAAACATACAACATTATATAGTGAAAAAAGTACTTTCTAAGGGCTAACCATTTTTTTCTTCAAATTATTGTTGAGCAGACCTCAATATTCATAAAATCAATAGCACAGCGTTTTAACAATCCCGAAAATGGCACATATGGCCGTGGTCCTTTTAATGTCATAATTTTATGTCCAGCGGCGTATGGTCCCTGTATCTAACAAAATGCAATGTCCCGAAGAGCGAAATAAGCACAATGGAATTTCGTTGGGTGCAGAGGTTATGCAGCCTGCGCATCACATGTAACAGTCAAAAGACTAAATTAAAACGTCTTAACTAAATCTTATTAGGCTTTAGAGGACCAAAGTCACAAATAGGTGTCCTATGGTTTATCTGCGCGATATCTACAAATGATGCTTACGTTGCAATGCAGTTATGATTGATTAACCGCCAAATTTAAAAGAGCTGACTGTGACGCGTAACCTCTTTAATTGTACGATGACCGGACAGGCTGTGGACACTATGATGACGCCTACCTAAAGCCCATTGGGACGGTGGCGTTTGATGTTTGTCCATGATCTTTCTTGTCGTGCCCTTAATGGTTTATTCTCTTACTGCTCTGGCTTCTGCCAAGTCATTGAGTACTTTCATTGTGACTTTCTAGGCTATTGTTTTTTTGTATTATATTTACACGAGCATATTTGTTTTGGGAATTACCAGGTTTTTCGACGACTGACTTCAAAAACTGAAGAAAAACATCTGATTTACTGTTTGGCCATTTTTATTTATTGGTTGTTCGATCTTAGTTTGGTTACTTGATAAACGGGACATGCATATTATATTCTGCACATAAATGTTCAAAAGATAAAATTTAACAATATCATTTATAAAAAGATTCGATTTTAACATGGATCATGATAAAATAACGAAGTATTGGGACGGTGGCGTTTGATGTTTGTCTATGATCTTTCTTGTCGTGCCCTTAATGGTTTATTCTCTTACTACTCTGGCTTCTGCCAAGTCATTGAGTACCTTCATTGTGGCTTTCTAGGCTATTGTTTTTTGTATTATATTTACACGAGCATATTTGTGTTTTACTTATATTGCCTATTGATGCTGTTTTGTTTGTTAGAGATTAGATCATGGTGGGGATTTCTTTATTTACACTGTCCTGTTTTAATGGGATGACAGTAGAGTAAGTGTGAGGTTTGGTGCACCCTAGATCCGGTTTAAACCCCCAGTGGCATACTTTGCCACTGATCGATCCAAGGCGGTAGCCCTATTGTCAACCCTTTTGTGTTAGTGATGTCGTTTACTTTTAGTATAACTTTTGCCTTCCTGTTTGTCTGTTTGCATGTTTGTTTCTGTGTTTTGTGGTTGACTGTATTCCTTGAATGCTACTTTCCTTGTCCGATATTTTTATATTTATTTTTTATATTTGGGTTATAAAATAGTATTTGAATTTTCCTGTATCATTGCCAAAGACGTTTTTCCAAAATCTATTCATATGATCGCCTACTTTTATAAGACCGTCTTTATGCAAATGACCTTTAAATCCACCATTGTTTTCCAAATTGTCCAAAATAAGTGTTTTTCATGGCGCAAACTTATCCGGGTCTAGAAGTTTTATCAGGTTTATTTGACCAAAGAAATGTAAACATCAACGTATGCATATCTCGATAAAAATATTCACGGATGTGAGTGGGGTAGCGGGGGACGGGGCGGGGGTGGGGGTCAGGCAAAGCGATGAAACGTTGAATGAGAATTGGCAAAAAAATACTTCATTTTGGATGGGATAACAAATCAGAGTTTTTTCAAAACTGTTTGTTATATGCATTTGAATTTTCAGAGGTTAGTCAATTTCGGGGGAAATTACAATTTCGCGTCCACAGTTACATTGGTTGTGATTAAACGTATTGAATACATTGACAAAACATAATACAAATGTTAGTTGTGTTGTTTTGTGACAAATTAATGATTTTCAGAAATTATCAAAAATCTCGAACTCTTCTTAATTAACAGGAACATTTATAATAATATTATGTGCTGTCATCTAATGCAGTAGACCTGACAATGTCCAGTTTAATGCAACATTGCTTACGCATTCTGTGTAACCGTTTGAAAATGGTATGTAATCAATTACGCTGGTAAGCATATGGAGAAATATTCTTGCGGTCCTTAACTTATTTTGAGAAGTATAGTTAAAAGGGATTGCCAAGGTTCTGATAAGTTAAATAAAAGGGATTGCCAAGGTTCTGATAAGTTAAATAAAAGGGATTGCCAAGGTTCTCATAAGTTACATAAAAGGGATTGCCAAAGTTCTAATTAGTTAAATAAAAGGGATTGCCAAGGTTCTGATAAGTTCAATAAAAGGGATTGCCAAGGTTCTAATAAGTTTAATAAAAAAAACTTTGTTTTAGCGGGTTAACATCATTATCCTTCGAGGAGTAAACCAGAATAACTATATTAATTCTACTCTTTGTGTTTATTGTATGAAAGCAATAACACAATTTTAACCAATCAAGATAAATTAATGTAATTTAAAATTATACATATTTAAAAACTGCTGAGTATCTTGTATGTCGAAGGTACGGACGGATTTGGAGAGTTGTGTCATGGCGGCATGTACAAACATCTGTGGTCGAACAACCCGAAAGAGGTTGTGGAACTACCGGACTATACATTTGAAGAACATTTCGGA
Organism: Cyrtodaria siliqua; assembly: GCA_037043455.1. NCBI lineage: Eukaryota > Metazoa > Mollusca > Bivalvia > Adapedonta > Hiatellidae > Cyrtodaria > Cyrtodaria siliqua. The sequence goes on along the minus strand of JAWPHD010001553.1, from coordinate 121,478 downwards.
AATATCATGCCATCCTTTGTACCACGTCAAGTGATCCGAGACTATTTAGAAGGTTAGTTTATCTTTTAACATTTATTTTCAATCTTGACATTGTTTTCTACAAAATGTAATACTAGTCACAAAAGGACCTGATAGATGGAAACTCACTGGCCAGATAAAAACAACAACACAGTTTGATAGAATTTTTTAGATTTAAATGGCATCCATTCTTATTGCAGTCTTTATACGGTGTTCATCGCGATAGGTTTGGACACATTTCAGTTACATGTAGTATTACTGAAGTAATTGGGCAGACATCGTCAATTTCAACAGTTTTCACCAATAAAGGGCATATAACTCCGGAGTTACTGATGCGATCTGGTTGGCTATCAAAGGGAAGATAACTCAGTAGATACTGGTACGACCTGGCTGGACGTTACATTTGACTGAGCTATTTTGGCCATAAGAATTATGTCGAAATTGGGTAAAATATTAAATACGAAAGTTTATTGAGCAGAAAATCGTCAATTTAATAACAGATTTTCTCAAATAAGGAGAGGGCACTACATGTATATGATTACCGGTGCAAAAGAAAGGGCTGGTAATTGGACCCGACCGAGATATTTTGGCATGTTTGATAAACTGCCAATTGAAAATATTGAGCGGACATCTTCAGTTTCAATACTTTTCACCAATTAAGGAGCAATTACCCCGGGGATACCGGTGCAATATTTCTGGTTATCGAACTTAACCAAGATATATTACAGGTAAGTGTTGTATCCGAGTTTGGATAGCTTTGGATTATAATTACTCAAGTTACTGACCTAATGTCTCTTTTGTTGCAATTAGTTGACCTTTGACCTACCGATGACTTGAATGGCAATGGCATTCGGCCCTGCATCGGGACACTCCAGTAATTATGATGGTATCGAAGAAATACTTTTTCTAAAAACATCCCATCAACTCAAATGTTTTTTGCTCGTGTGCTGCCAAAAATTATGAAAACAAAGTTATCGGGTACAACATAACATACACACAAATACACAAACAAGGGAGATGTCAGAGATCAGTGTCCGCCTATACAGAATATTGTTAACGAGTGAGAGAAGGAGAGTGGGGTGGATTATATCTTATTCGTACTGAACTTAAGATATGAGTTGATCGTTGTCAGATTAATCCCAAATGGATCAAACGTGTAAAGATTCTGGATCATACATATAGGTGAAGTGACACTTGAGATCTGTGTGGCAAAACAGTTGCACTTCACAGTGACCCTGACCTTTGATATAGTATCTGCCGATGGTATCAACGTTTTTCGTTAAACAGTTGATATGCTTTATCTAGCAACATTGTACCATGGAATACATATAATAATTATGATGATGTCTTAAGAACAGACAAAATATACCGACTCTGCTACTTTTATCTCTTGTTTGTGTTTGTTGTTTCCAAGGAATCCCATTTTCAGTATTAAATGCATCATAACAGAGTCTGTAAAGTGTTACGGATGGCGGGAGGTGGTCTGCCTCCAACACAAACAAAAAATCGATCGTCATATATAACCTTGCATGTGTTGAAAATGACGTAAAACACCAAACAAACAAACAAACAAACTGTAAAGTGTTTTACTGGTTGTATATTACCGTCATAACCGCATCAAATCATAAACAGATCTGCATGGCCGAATTGGTTATTCTATGTTATTATCTTTATCATTTGCCAGGTCGATGGACGAAGAAGAGCAAGACTGACCTTAAAAGTTTCATAAAGTTTAACCATGCAGTCAGACATGTCAAGTACAACAAGCTAACTGACAACTTTATCGCCACGGTACACGATCTTGTTGCTGACACTACCCGTGAGGAGACATTCACGCACGTCATTGTCACCGTTGGCATTTTCAATTTCCCAAATGTACCAGAATTTCCAGGATTCGACAATTTCGAAGGACGAGTCATCCATTCACATAACTTCAGAAATGCCGAAGAATATAAGGGACAGAGAGTGTTGGTCATTGGTGCTAGTTATTCCGCTGATGATATCGCCGTTCAATGTCTGAAGTTTGGCGCCAAACAGATCGTCTGCTCATGGAGAACGAAGCCAATGGGACTCAAGTGGCCAGAAGGTATTGAAGAACGTCCTCTTTTACAGAAGCTAGTAGGAAATGTGGCTACCTTTAGAAACGGGAGCACCGCAGAAATTGATGCAGTCATCCTTTGCACTGGCTACCGATACAGCTTTCCGTTTATGGAGGAGGACTTGCGACTAAAGTCAGATTGCACGATTTATCCAGATAATCTGTATAAAGGCACACTCTGGGTTAAAGGAGGCAACAACAACGTGTTCTACATCGGAACTCAAAATCAACTTTACAGCTTCACCATGTTCGATGTGCAGGCACTCTGGACTTGCAGGTAGACTTTTGTGTTGGTGATGTCGTTTGCATTTATTGTTGCTTTTGCCTTCTTGTTTGTCTGTTTGCGTGTTTGTTTCTGCGTTTTGTGGTTGACTGTCCTCCTTGAATGCTGCTTTCCCTGTCCGATCCTTTTATATTTCTTTGACTTCATGTACATGTTCATAGTTTCATACCTATATAAATGTAAGATACCCTGGTATTGCATAAAATACCTGTTCTCTATCGGTTCCCATGATTAAAAGTCACTTACCTAAATAATATACATGACGATATCCGAGTATTAACTTTCATACCCCATCCAATCCCTTCTCCAAACAAAAACGGGGTTGACTGGAGTATTAAATAAAACCCTAATGTCTGCTTTAAACGTTTGCATATTGTAAATTTAGGTAATTTTAAACATGTTATCGCACTTTTTTAAGAAAAAAAAGTTTTTAAAGGGGATGTAGTGACACAGCCAAACATCTTTATTATTGAGAGTTCTGAAAAACTTGAATAAGGTTGAAATAATTATCAAAATCGGATGATAAACAAACAAAATATGATCATTTGAAGTTTCTGTTGGAACGGATATGGAAGGGGCCATTTTGAAAGCTATGACATCCCTGTTCGTGAACGCTCGGCCAATACCGTCATTCTTCGGGATCCCGCCTTGTGTGTATATCGAGCTTCAGTATGTTCAAAATTTTGACATTTTGTTAGCCGGAAGGCAAACAATATGGCCGCTAACCACACGTGTTGATGTATAATTTGCGTTCAGTGTTTGTTTTTTACAATGCAGTTGAAGATTTTATCACTGCTTTCATGTAAATAAACTATTGATGGAGCAAACGGCTGAATAACATTGCAAAATTCGGATGATTATGATATCTTTGATTTTAAATGCAAATTTGTTTTGGCGGGAATATAAGGCGCGATGACGAAACCAATATGAAAACCTTCGATTTACATTCGAGTAATGCTGTGAAGCAGTGTACGAGAGGTTGCAAATGCGCAGCACTTATGACACGATAATGACTTATTAATAATCTTATAAAGTTTAGTTTACACAATTCTTATTTTACGATATATAATGATAACAGGGTAAGCGTGACGTTTCAGGATAAATAACATGGTAAGCGTGACGTTTCAGGATAAATAACAGGGTAAGCGTGACGTTTCAATGATAAATAGCAGGGTAAGCGTGAAGTTTCAAGGATAAATAACAGGGTAACCGTGACGTTTGAGGATAAATAACAAGGTAAGCCTGACGTTTCAATGATAAATAACAAGGTAAGCGTTTCGTTTCAGGATAAATAACAGGGTAAGCGTGAAGTTTTAATGATAAATAACAGAGTAAGCGTGACGTTTCAGTGATAAATAACAGGGTAAGCGTGACGTTTCAAGGATAAACGTGTTGAAAATAGGGGATAGGGAACGGTCAGTAGTTTAATAATATTTCGTTGCCGATATGTTACAATACATTAATTCAACAACACACTATTAATTGATTGAACAAGTTATTACAACATTAGTTATAGTTCTCTCCATTGTGGCTGCAAAAGTGTACGTGATTATTGGTTTGAAATTGTATCAATACATTTAAATATGAAGGAAAAACGAAGAAAAAAACTCCAAAAACTCTGCCGTGCCATTCTATCCACACGCAATCTACACCAAAATAACACCCCATATCATAGTGCACGAGATGTGACCATATATGGAATATTTATAAATATAAAAAATAACTGATTTATAGGGAAAACATTACATCAACTGTATGAAAATTGTGTAATACGTAATGGCAATAATGCTTTATATGACCTGTTAACAATGTTGCATTCATGTGCTTCGTTTTAAATGATATTTATCAATATTGCATAAATGTTAATATGGAACTAGGACGTCATAGTCACAAAATGGCGGCTCCAATATCCGTTTAAATGGTCATATCATGTTTGTTTATCATTGGATTTTGAAAACTCTTTCACCTTTCCCAAAATTTTCAGAACTCTCAATAATGGTTATGTCGCTACATTCCCTTTAAGGGGTTTTATTATCGAAATATAAGTTATAAAACCTGCTAATATAAGCTTTCCCATCGCTTAATGGAATTGAAGCTGGACCACGTAATGTTCGAATAAACACAGGATCTATAATTATGTTTTTCATTTTGCTACCATAGCAACCATGATCCAGTCGGTCATAGAAGAAAGTTGAAAAAAATTAACTTTTGGTTCCCATGTTTGACCGTTAACGGTGCAAAACGGGGTATACATTCTGGTAATTGCTCATCTTGTAATAAGTATGAATGAATATAACGTGTATGCCATATTATGCACTGGGCTAAAACAAATTCTTCTCGACGGATGGGTCTACTAGAGGAACGCCATTCTAAGAGTAATTCACTGACAAACCGAGCGGATTGCCAATAGTTACGAATATATGTGTTAATACAAATTTTAAAATCAGCATAAGGTAATTGGCATTAGATTTATGTAAATCTAATGCTACCTTAGCAGCACTATCAGCTCTATTAGTATCATGTATTCCCACATGGCTTGGAAGCCAGCAAAAACGAATAACATTATCAACTATAAGAGAATTGTACTTTTCTAAAAGTTGTGTTTTCTAACTGATTTGTGTACTGATTTGTATTCTCTATCTGAATTGTGTTCTTTATCAGATTTATGTTCTGTAACTGATTTGTGTTTTCTGTCTGAATTGTTTTCTCTATCTGATTTACGATTTGTGTTCGCTCTATTAGATTTGTGTTCTCTCTCTGATATTTGTTATTTTTCTGATTTGTGTTCTCTGATTGGTTTGTGTTCTGTATCTCATTTGTGATTTATGTTCTCTATTTGAGTTGTGTTCTCTATCGGATTTGTGTTCTCTAGCTGATTTGTGTTCACTTCAGGTACATAATGGGAAATCTCGATAACGAGCCGCAGAAAGCCGACGAAATGGCAGGTGACATTGCCACGTGGATCAAACGTTGCACGAGTGTAAAGGACACCTACGACGCGGCCGATTTCCAAACCGCATTTGTGTCCGACCTTTGTGAGCGCACGGGATACACACGAGATATTTTGAAGAATAATGCCCTAATACACGCTTGGATAACACACAGACTTGATGACATAACGACCTTCAGAAACCATCGTTTTGTATCCAACTACACTGGCAAAAAGACCCCGCAGCCTTCACCCTGGATGGAAGCGTTTGACGACAGGATCGATGTGTTCATAAATGAATGAACATTTCAAACATTAAACAAGTAAAATCTAAGTAAAGAAAGCACAACATTAATCATTGGCAAAAAGCCGCCATACAATATTAGTATTGGTGAACCCGAACTATTGGACATCCAACATTATCTCATTTTTAATCAAGCCGCCATACAATATTAGTATTGGTGAACCCGATCTATTGGACATCCAACATTATCTCATTGTTAATCAAGCCGCCATACAATATTAGTATTGGTGAATCCGAACTATTGGACATCCAACATTATCTCATTGTTAATCAACTAAAATTCAGGTCGTGCTTTATTTTATGTACAGAAAACAGAATATATTGTTGAGGTAGCTATCCCGTCTACAGCAGCCACATTTTACAATCTAAAACGGCTTTAACCAGATAGGCCAAACCCCAAAACTGGAGCTTTGAATTAAGAGTTACTCGTACCAACTCACATTTATTTTACACATTTTCAATCACCGTAACTTTAAGAACCAGTGAAAGGTTCCTAAACTTTTAAACGGTAAATATACATTACTATATGACCCAAACACCTGGACAGAGTTTTGATAAACGTTTTTTTAGTGTAATTTTTGCCGTTAATTGGCGGGTTAATTTCTTTAACCTTAATTGCATATTTGTAATTCAAACTAAAATGGCCCTGCAATGACATCTGACATATTACAAACTGAAGCTGAGAGGTTATACCTAATAGATTATCAGTGAATGAAAGAAGCTGTTTTTCTTGTTTTACATTTAACTGAGGTCACTATTTCGATAAAACTGGACAACAATGTTTTCGGGCAATGCCGTTTTAGATTTCGATATTTAAAGGCACTAACCCGCCAAATAACGGAAAAACTATACAGTGACTACAAAATCATATAAACAAACCTTGCCCAGGTATTCAGGTCTTAAAATAATGTATATGTGTCTATTAAGAAATTCCTGTTAAGTGCCATACACCCTTTCATGAGTTAGTGCGCCTTAAAACCCAAGTCAATTCAATTAAAATAACCAAGATCGAATATGCATCAAATGAATTATGACTTGGTAACTCTTACTTCGACGTTCAAATGTTGTTGTTGTTTGCCTGGCTGGTTTAAGCCGTTTATACTGTGTCTATACTGTGCAGTAGAGTTTGGATATTCAAAATATTCAAGTTATATATAGAATCCGTAGCCAGTAGGTTTATAAACGGTATACATCTGTTGTAAATGTTGCATGTTGATGGTGGGATAGGGACTTTAAGCTGTTATTATATCTTTAAACTAATTAATACAATACATAATAATTGAATAACTTAAAACACTCATGTATAACATTTCATGTATTTATCCTTCCGGATTGAAGTTACTGAGTTGAAACCGTTTTTCTATTTTTAGTAACAGTGACCTTGACCCAATGACCCCAAATGCAATCGCAACGTTCCTTTTTATATAAGCTACATACCCGTAAAGTTGCGTTCCAATATCTCATTCCTAACTGAAGTTATTGAGTGGAAACCGTTTTTCTATTTATAGTAACAGTGACATTGACCTTGACCCCAGTGATCCCAAATAATATAACAAGCTTTCTTTTTATATAAGCTACCTACCCATACAGTTTCATTCCAATAATTCATTCCTAACTAAAGTTATTGAGCGGAAACGAAGTGTGACTGACTGACGGACAGACATACAGACATACTGACGGAGTGCAATCCTATAGACCCTCCGATAGGGGACTAAAAAAGTCTGTTAGCAGAGCAGCACAGCATGTTTAAACGTGAGTACAGAGGAATTTAATTTGATTGGTTCGCAGGTACGGCTTTTACCCCTACCCATTTTTTCTCGGGAGCCTTTATAGTACGGCTTTTATCCCCTACCTTATTTTTCTCGGGAGACGTTACCTTCCAGCGGAAAGACCTATTGTTGTTGATCGGCAACATTTTGACTTTATTCTTCTCACCGCCACTTTTCATAGTAAGTCTGGTCGCTCGGCCTCTAAAGTTTACACAGTGATAGAGCTCATTCTGGAATAGTGCCGCGATTGAAAATATTGTTGGCGCTAGATCTCAGACATTTATGGTCGGATTTGAATGACACTTTCACAGATTGTAAAGGTCATGGTCTAGTTGTGCAAGAAGGTCGTGCGGGTTCATGACTTCATAACGTGATGGCGTCAGAGACTCCAGACGCTTAAAAACCAGAAAAAATCGTCAAAAATACAGTTATTGCATGACCATTTTGAAACTTTACCACAATCATGTTTTCATCATCTTCTATCGATCGTATGAAAAAGTTGTTGATGACGTCATCAAATATGGCGGCCATACTGGTTTAATTTTAAACAGGCTAAAATAGAAACTTCTAAGTATATTTCGAAAACCGAACCAGCTAGCGCCAACAATGCTCTCATATATATATGTGCCACTATGTGACCTTGACCAAGTCTGGGAAAATCAGGTCACCGGGTCATAGGTCAAGGTTGTAGGTAAGCGATAGGTGTAAACACCAATAACCACCTATATCTCAGTAACGGTTGAAATTGTTATCAAGAACATAAGTACCATTTGCAAGGCCTTTCAGTTTACTTTTCAAAAATAAAGTCTACTCAAAACGCAACGTTGGTAAATGGTTGCCATAGAAACCAAAATACGATGACGTCGATTCGTCACCATTTGGAGTTATTCAATAGTGAACGCTCGGCCAATCCCGTGTGTATCACGACGCTTCGATATGTTCAAAATATTGAAGTTTTGTTAGCCGGAAGGCAAAGGCACAGAAAATAGAGCACTGTTGCTAAGCTGTTTGTTCCTATATAAACAATATGACCGTCGGCCACACTTGTCGTTGATGATTTGCGTTGCATGTTTGTTATTTACAATACAGATGAATGTTTTATCACTGCTTTCATGTATATATACTATAGATGGAGCAAATAGCTAAATGACATTACAAAATTTGGATGATAACTTTGATTTTGAACGCAAATTTGTTTTGGCGGGAATCTAAGGCGCGATGACGTAACCAATATTGAAAAACCTTCGATTTGCTGCGAAGCAGTGTACCAGATGTTGAGAATGGGGGTTATTTTGTTTATTGCATTTTCATAGGGTTACATTAAAGCTTTATTGGCATTTAATAAATAACACACATCCAAATAAACCATTTAGTCTACTGTATTTTCAAGAACTTTACCAGACAGGCCTAGACCACGATTATTTTTACATAGGTCAGTAAATATACTGGCTGTGTACCAGTTATCGTCATTCACAAGATTTCGTCATTATCAATAAAACGCTCGATGTTGTGATTATTTTTCGACCCCACTTTACAAATCACTACACACTATCATCAGACGATTGGGGAGGAAAACATAGTTTAGAAATGTTACCATACACTCTCAAACCAACTCGTTTACCTATATAAATACCGTTATAAACAAAACACAATCAGGGGAATCACACGCTAATGCGCATGCGCAGGAAAATTTCCTTTTAAAAAAGCTGACCTTTTACATCGAACCATTGAATCAATTTGACATGCACAAAAAACTAAAAGTATGTGGTCAACATTTTCAGCTAAGGGAAACAACTAGTTCACGTCAATCAATTTAAATTTGCGGACAGTTATTTCCCTTTAAATTATGAACGTCGAAGTGAAGTAAATTACATCCGATACCTACAGTTGAAAAAACGTTTTAAATTGTAGATTTTTTTTTTTTTCTCGATATTTTTTTGTGTATTCATATGCAATGGTATATTTATGTTTCAATTAATAACTACACAGGTTTTTATCATCCCTAACATGGATTTTTGGGTATTAAACTGAACATGACGATAACTACTACACGCCTACTAAACAGTGTCTCCAGCTCAAAAAAGAGCAATCGTAAAATGAGACAAAGCAACATCCGAGCTAGAGACATCGTAAAGAAATGACTGTCAAAATGTGAGTATGACCATGTTTTAGCTATTTTTTATTGTTTTAAGACATGAACTGACAAATCGGAGAATGTCATGCTCCGGGTATAAGCTAGGAACGTCCGTAAAACCCACGATTTGTTCCATATAATGGATTATCTTTGTTGTAGAACTTTTCTCCCGTGACCGGTAAGCTTGTTTACATGACACATTTCGACATTCTTGTGTAGTTTAGTCCGAGTTCTACACATTAAACATATTGTAGCATCATATGTTGGTCCAATATGATGAAAGAAACAAATTAGCACGACAAATACACAGGAAAGGGCATTACTCGGAGAGTTATGCTGATTTTTTTATAAGAGCTAGAGACAACATACGAGAGCTGGAGACAAAACAAGGAGCTAGAGTCGATGCAATACTATTGCATACCATAATAAAACTGTATTAAACCAATTTTAAGAATCAGAAACTGTCAATACCCCCACCATACTGTCAACCTTAATAGCTCAGTGTTTTTATCAATTGAATTTTGTAAAAAAAAAAATCCCACCACATGTGCTATTCTTCAAGTTATTTTCTTCCTTTGTCGGTACTGTTTGATGTTTCATTCTTCATAAAATAGATATTTATTTAACCGACGGCCATATTAGAAGGCAGTGCGTTTTATAAACTGTCTTAACTAGGGACACACTTTGTGCCGGGGCGTAAGTTTGCTATGCGGCCTATCATAAAGATGATATAGCGGGTGGTATCATGCAATTTAGAATCATTGGTAGTTGTAATGATGATTTAGTATACAAATTTTATAACATAGCACACCCAAGTAAACTTGAAATAACACCGGTACATCATTTATGACATGGATACAAATGTAAACAAATAGAGGTAATGTATCGAGTGATCGTTTATATATATTGAATACAATAACGAGTTTTCTAAATTGATATTAAACGGGTAACATGCTAATAAATACAATATTTGTACACTCAAAGTTATTGTTCTATTGTTTGGGGCGGTTGTTTCAGCCAAAGATTTTTTGGACTTTTAAGATAAAATTAATCTACTAAACTATATAAGTTATATGGAACAGACATTTTTAGTGGTAAATAAAAATACCTTACTTTTCAAAATCGGTTGAGAAATAAAAATTTCATGTCCGAAAGTTGATTTTGATGGGTCATTTTCAATGCAAAATTCTGCTGCATGAAAAATTCGAAAAATATATTTTTTTAGATTTTTTATTCAAAAATAGTTTTAAATTGTTGGATATTAGTACATTAAGACACCCTAAAAGTTTTATAACAAAATATCAAGTTTTACTGAAGTTATTTGACATTTTGTAATTTTCTGCTGTCTCACCAACAAGGAATTTACATAGGAAAAGCCCCATCAAAAAATCATTTTGGCTGTAAAATATTTATTTCTCAACTGATTTTCAAAAGTAAAGTAGTTTTATTTACCACTAAAAATGCCAGTTCTAATGATATATAACTGATGTACGTATTATTTAAATTGCTCGAGTTACTGCAGAAAAACCTTTGGCTGAAACAAGCGCCCCAAACAATATTCATATTATAACTATAATTGTCACACTATGAGGTAATTATAGCTGACGTCTTAGTATTTATTGTATACTTTCATATTGTCCCGTTTAGTTTGCATTGAGCTAAGTGTGCAATATTCTACGATATTGCACACATTGATATTGCACGGGAACTTTTGCTCGTGCTTGCTAAGAGCTGCGAATTAGAAATAAGGAACTACTTTCAAATAAAATAACGGAATCCTTTCTATAGTGTCAACCAAAAAAAATACGTGTTTTTTTTCCAACCTTTTATGCCCAAAATTTGATAAAATAATTGAAATGGTCACTCACCCACTGTTTCTAACGTTATCGAATGGTAAACAAACTTTAGAAAATCGCTTGATCAATGTTTTTAATGACGTCATCCGACGTCGACGTCGTTTTCGCGCAAAATAATCATCCACACAAAATGAAACTGAATGGCAAGATAGGAATTCCATCAAAAGCTATAAAAAATAACACAAATACAATGAAAAGTAATAGTCATACAATTAACATTGATCGAAAACAATATGAAAGTATACAATAAAAAGGTTATTGAATTTGTATGGCTAAATATTACGTGGAACTCGTTGGCATGCCGTCATTATCCGTCATAAAACTCTTGCGTGTTTTACGCTCAAACGGTTTCAGTTATGGTATAATCTTTGCTTACGTCACACTAAAAACAGGATTGTGGTCGAGTAATAACTATTTCAAACATCTTGTACTCGTAACTTCCTTGCCCTTGTACCTACTTTGAAAATTATTTTATTTCGATGTTTTCAGAAGAAGATTTTTAAAGGCAGACGACGAAAGTCATGGACACTTGCTCTGGCAAAGAAACGTTTACATCGAAAACAATCACTATTTAATTTTGAAAGTCCAGTTACTCTAGTACACTAGCGAAAACAACAAATAAAAGAAAACATATTCCAGGAAGTTCAGCCAAAAAAGTTAATAAATTGTCACGTAAGAATACATTATTTTCACCTATAAAAGTTTCGTTCGGCTCAGGTGAGCTAAAAATCCTAAATATTTAATACATTTTACCTATTACTTTGAAAAGTATATACGGTACATCAACATCAAATATAGATACATGTTTACAGTTTCACGATAATACGGATTTAGTTTAAACGAAAATCAAAATAAAACATCTGCTATTTGGTATAAATTTAAATAAATACATCACATTCAATTCATTATTGTTTAGCGAATATATTTACCGGGTGTATCGCTTCGTAGAAACCTACGATTAATTCGAATGTCACGTAATCATCAGTCTCTTTCGACGATAACCACCACTCCAAATACGTAAGTTGTAAGTAATACTTCTAAATGCATCGACTCTAGCTCCCTGTTTTGTCTCCAGCTCTCTTATGTTGTCTCTAGCTCTTAAAAAAAAAATAGCATAACTCTCCGAGTAATGCCTTTTCCTGTGTATTTGTGGTGCTAATTTGTTTCTATCATCATATTGGACCAATATATGATGCTACAATATGTTTAATGTGTAGAACTCGGACTAAACTACACAAGAATGTCAAAATTTGCCATGCAAACAAGCTTACTGGTCACGGGAGAAAAGTTCTACAACAAAGGTAAGCCATTATTTGGAACAAATCGTGGGTTTTACGGACGTTCCTGGCTTATACCCGGAGCATGACATTCTCCGATTTGTCAGTTCATGTCTTAAAACAATAAAAAATAGCTAAAACATGAGTCATACTCACATTCTAACAGCCATTTCTTGACGATGTCTCTAGCTCGGATGTTGCTTTGTCTCATTTTACGATTGCTCTTTTTTGAGCTAGAGACACTGTTTAGTAGGCGTGTACTACATTCAGCTCAAACGACCGGCCCAATTCAGTCTATATTTAGTAACGGTCACGTGACACTTGTTACTGAGAATAGGAACAATGTAAACACAGAATATTTACGGCAAAGTGGTAAGCTTCTCTACCGGCAAAAATATTTATGAGATGACTAGTTTTGATTTAGATGTATTAAAAAATCAACATAAAAATGACGATATCTGGTATACAGCCAGTATACCTACACGAAAATATCCAATCCTAATGTGGTATTAGTCAGGCCCAGTGCAACACAAAAATGGGCCTTAGATGATGGCGTGACCTGCTTTTTTCTAAAATATTTTCCAAACTGAAAGTAACCACCTTCTTTTTGAATTCTGAGGTACACTTCAAACTGTGCTTCACAAAAAGTAGTGCAGCATATCCACCTTACCTTTAATTTTGATGTGGTTTTCACTAGAAGCAAGATAAATGTTTCAGAAATAAAGTGAAACAACATTCAATACATAGAAGCCCTGTGTCTTTCACCACTCCTACGCTTCACAGTAACTTACTCAATAGTTTACCTAGGACCACTTTTGCATTCCACCCATTCTTATGGCTATATCTTCTCCATTTATAATCGGATTTGAACAAAACTTTCACAGATTGTAGAGTTCAGGGTCTGGTTGGGCAAGAACTTCAAACGCTATCCTCATGACGTCATCACGTCATGACGTTAATGACGTCACAATATTCAGAAATTCGATTTCGATTTTTCAACTGATTGCATGATCGAAGTTGTTTTCGTGATAAATCAATCAGTATACTTTGACACGAAGGACGAGGACAGCGTGATGAGTGAGTACATTATTATACTATTACAGACACAAAACGGATAGAAAGTTGATGCAAACATTAGTTTGGGAACGCAGATTGTGTTTTAACCACGAGTAAAGTCGTACGCAATAGTAAAAAATGACATCCTCATAAGATGTCATTGGTGCTACCTCCATAGCATTGGATCTATCTCTCTAGCACTCGAGCTATCTCTTCTAAGAAATCGCGTATTTCTCCCCCCAGAAACGTTCTCCGTGTTTTTCTTTTGTCAACAGGCAATATACGCATGCAATCCGGTTGATAATTGATGACTTCATGTCGATATGTAGCGTAAATAGACAAACATATGTGGAAAAACCTCAGTGGCGACGATAAGTTGAGAAAAAACTGCAAAGTTCGAACGTGCTAAAATGTCCTTGTGTCAAATTAGGCTTAACTACATTCCCCAATTTTCCATATCAAGGCAAATCAAGAAAATGACGAAGAAATAATAAAGCATACCCACCTTGTTTACCTGTATTTTTGACGCTGGAACTACCTCGGAAGTGGCGATGGAGCACTTTTGCATATACCTCGAAACGGAGGTAGCTCCACTGATTACCAGCTGTGGTTCATGAGCGGTAGTGAAAAGTGCTTGCTACCGTTCACGCTCTCTAGCTCTGGGTTGAGAAGCACTCAATATTTAAATGCCAGAAGTACAGAAAATTTAGCCATCCCGAAGATGGTTTGCATATGACGGTGAACATGAAACCTTCAATGCGGTATTTTCACACCAGTCCATGGCCAGCGGCGTATGGTCCCAGTTTCTAACAAAACGCGTTGCCCGTTAACGATAAAACAATGAGCGATATAATAAAAACAAATTTATCTTGGAGCAGAGGTTATGAAACCTAGTTATCACAGGTAACAGTCAAAATGCTAAATAAAAAATCAGGCAACATATCCTAAGCGGATTAAACAATACTCAGAACTTTTAACGGCTGGAGTAGTGTAACCATCTATTCGAAATTCAAGTAAGAAACCAAAAGTATTTGAGAATGTACCAACGATGTCTGTAAATATCGGGCTCTACGATCTCGAAAGATCGGAATGAATATACAGGTAAAGGGGAGGAAATCAGTACATATTCTGTTACACGACTAGATTGCTGATCTCATCTTACAGAAATGAAACGCAGATTAAATAAAGAATAAAAGAAAGAAAATGAAAGAAAGAAAGAAACAAATGTATATAGGAAGATAAACTGATAAATTATAAAATGCAAGTTGATATGTTTACAACATGTTGTTGTGTATATGTTTGAAACGTCATTGATGATATTATATCTTGTACATAATTGAATAAAGTTTTATAAGAAAAAAGAAAGAAAAGAGACTATAGACGGTGGCCCGATTAGGACACACCATTTTTATATTTATATCGAGCGCTCGACTTAGCGCCAGACTTATGGGATGGCGAGTTGTCCGTCGTCCGTCGTTCATCTGTCTGTCCGTACCGGACGTCCGTACGGGACGGACGGACGACGGAAGACGGACAACACACCATCCCATAAGCTCTGCTGGCCCTTGGCCAGTTGAGCTAAAAATCATTACGTATGGATAAAGGATTTTAACCGGTTGATGTTTAATCAAACATTATACGAAGGGAAAAAATGGTTCTGCAAAACATGCCTGCAATGCTTTAAATTAGAAAAAGTCTTAGCTAAACATAAACCTGATTGTCTTTCTCTGAATGGCAAGCAAGCAATAAAAATGCCTTTTACGAGTGAAAAGTTTGTTTTTTTAATACTATAATAGACAATTAATGGTTCCATTTGTAGCAATAACAGAAAACATATCTTCCGCTACAAATAATCCAAAACACTCGTATACAGATGCATATCAGCAACACACTGATTGTAGTTACGGATACATGATTGTCTGCTGCTATGATGACAAATATTCCAAACCGGTTGTAACATACAGAGGACCAAATGCTGTTTACAAGTTTTTAAAACAAATGATAGAGGAAGAAAAATATTGTAAAAAAACTGCGAATATGTGTTTTAAGAAAGATTTGACAATGACAGCAAAAGAAGAAAAATAATTTAGAGCAGCTGAGAAATGTCATATTCGCGATGAACGATATATGATGTGTGATAGAGCAGTTAGAGGGCATTGTCACATAACTGGGAAGTTTAGAGGAAGTGCTCATGATGCATGCAATCTCAGTTTCAAGTTGACTAAAACGATACCTGTTGTTGTATTCCATAATTTGAGAGGTTATAATGCTCACTTTATAATGCAGCACATCGGAAAGTTCAAAAAAGCGATACATGTTATACCAAATAACATGTAAAGGTACATGGCTTTCATGTTAGGACCAAAGTTAGTGTTTATAGATAGTTTCCAGTTTATGTCTCAGGCACTCGATAACTTGGTGAAAAACATTCCGTTGTTTAAATATATCTCTCAGGAATACTCTGATGAAAAGTTAGAACTGTTGAAAAGAAAAGGAGTTTACCCGTATGATTATATGGATAGCTTTGAATGTTTCAAGGAAAAACAATTGCCTGAAAAGAAAAGCTTTATTAGCGTAACCCTGACCTTCTTTCCAAAGAAGAAATTAAAAGTAATTTAAGGACTCTTCTGCGACAAGGACTATCACAACCTGACTTCTATGGTAATGTGATTTATAAACTTCGTAAGATTCTTGGTCATGATCACTTTCATACTATCTTTGTTAAACTTGTTAAAAAGTTTATCAAAAGAGGTTATGACCCTATCATTTTGCAACGTACTGCTTGGTGGTGGACCCTTTTACAGTTCGCCACTATGCTTTCCTCTTTAATTGTACGATGACCGGACAGGCTGTGGGCCCTATGATGACGCCTACCTAAAGCCCATTGGGACGGTGGCGTTTGATGTTTGTCTATGATCTTTCCTGTCGTACCCTTAATGGTTTATTTTCTTGTTGCTCTGGCTTCTGCCAAGTCATTGAGTACCTTCATTGTGGCTTTCTAGGCTATTGTTTTGTTTGTATTATATTTACAAGAGCATATTTGTGTTTTACTTATATTGCCTATTGATGCTGCCTTGTTGGTTAGAGATTAGATCATGGCGGGGATTTCTTGATTTATACTGTCCTGTTTTAATGGGATGACAGTAGGGTAAGTGTGAGGTTTGGTGCACCCTGGAACCGGTTTAAACCCCCCAGTGGCCTTTGTTGCCACTGACCGTTCCAAGGCGGTAGCCCTATTGTCAACCCTTTTGTGTTTGTGATGTCGTTTGCATTTTTTATTACTTTTGCCTTCTCGTTTGTCTGTTTGCGTGTTTGTTTTTGTGTTTTGTGGTTGACTGTCGTCCTTTAATGCTGCTTTCCCTGTCCGATATTTTTACCTTTTTTTTCTATTCTCAGTTAAATGATGCGAATATCTCAGATGAAGATTATGAGTATGCTAAAAAAAAATGGAAGACGTTCAAGATCAGAAACATGGGGGAATATGATATAACAGTACTGATTGCAAGCGCGGGGAGACGTTTTACTGCCAACTCACACCACCTCTCATCCCTTTTTCCACAAACAGATATTGATCAATATCTGTAATCAAGTCAAGTTTCCCAGTCATATTCAAACCGGCATCCCAAGATAAACTTTAATAATCAAAGCACATTGTATACATGATCTGTATTTGAAAAGCGATGTTTTACTGCTAGCTGATGTTTTTGAGAACTTCAGAAAAATGTGCTTTGATTATTACAAATTAGATCCTTGTCATTACTTAAGTAGTCCCGGTTTATCTTGGGATGCCTGTTTGAATATGACTGGGAAACTTGACTTGATTACAGATATTGATCAATATCTGTTTGTGGAAAAAGGGATGAGAGGTGGTGTGAGTTGGCAGTAAAACGTCTCCCCGGCTTGCAATCAGTACTGTTATTCATTCGATCTTTGGAGATCGCTGAGCCCGATACTTATATTTAGTTATCGGTGGTACATTTTCAATTTCTTTTGATTTCTTACTTAATTTTTGATTCGGTGGTTCCACTCCTCCGGCCGATAAAAGGCTCTGGGTATTGTTTAACCACTCATAGGATATATTGTCTGCTTTTTGATACGCAGGCTTAATAACCGCTGCTCCCAACTAAATTCCATTATGTTTATTTCGCTCTTCGGGGCATTTAATTGTATTAGATACTGGGACCATACGCCGTACGACATGGGGCTGAAGTGCACTCCATGTCCACCGCCGTATGCATGCCATCTTCGGGATGGTTAAAATTTTGTACTATTGATTTTATGAATATTGAGTTCTGCTCAACCCGGGGCTAGAGGGTGTGGGCGGTAGCTATCATATTTCACTACCGCTCATGAACAGTCTCAATCAAAACAAGACTGCAATATTTAGTATGTGTCGTGCTCGGCCATTTCCAAAGGTCCATTATCATATTCTTTTTATAGCACAGTGGCGTTGCTTGTGCAGTGTGGCAGCAGTAAAACGTCTCCCCGCGCTTGCAATCAGTACTGTTATTCATTCGATTTTTGGAGATCGCTGAGCCCGATACTTATATTTAGTTATCGGTGGTACCCTTTCAATTTCTTTTGTTTTCTTACTTAATTTTTGATTCGGCTGTTCCACTACTCCGGCCGATAAAAGGCTCTGGGTATTGTTTAACCACTCATAGGATATGTTGTCTGCTTTTTGATACGCAGGCTTCATAACCGCTGCTCCCAACTAAATTCCATTATGTTTATTTCGCTTTTCGGGGCATTTAATTGTATTAGATACTGGGACCATATGCCGTACGACATGGGGAGGTAGTGCACTCCATGTCCACCGCCATATACATGCCATCTTCGGGTTTGTTAAAAATGTTGTACTATTGTTTTATGAATATTGAGTTCTGCTCAACCCGGGGCTAGAGGGCGTGGGCGGTAGCTAGCATATTTCACTACCGCTCATGAACAGTCTCAATCAAACCGAGTCTACAATATTTCGTATGTGTCGTGCTCGGCCGTTTCCAAAGGTCCATTATCATATTCTTTTATATTGCGACTAGATATTCGAAAGCTAATAATAAATATATGGAAAACTATGATAGTAGTAAACAGAGCAACTATATAATGCATCTTGATGCTAACAACTTGTACGGGTGGGTGATGTGTCAGCCTTTACCAACTGGTAATTTTAAATGGGTCGGTAAATTTGAAGAAGGGAAATCAAACCATATTGTTGAGTGTGATCTTGAATATCCAGAAGAGTTGCATGACTTGCATAATGATTATCCTCTCGCTCCGGAAAGTCTAAATATAAAAAATGAGTGGTTGTCGGACTACTGCAAGAACTTGAAGAGTAAGTTTGATTTGGGAACTAGTAAAGTTAACAAACGTGTTACTACATTGAGGGACAAGGAAAAATATGTGACGCATTACAGAAATTTAAAGTTGTATGAGAGTTTAGGGTTGAAAGTGAAAACGATAACCAGGATATTCCAGTTTGACGAGTCCCAATGGTTGAAAGTGTATATCGACTTCAATACTATAAAAAGGACAGCTGGTAAAAACGCTTTCGAAAAAGATTTCTTCAAGCTTATGAATAATTCGGTTTTTGGTAAGACGATGGAAAATTTGAGAAAGAGAGTTAATGTTAAGCTGACGCATGACGAGGAAGTTCTTTTGAAATATGCGGCAAGACCATCGTTTATTTCTTGTAAGATGTTTAGTGAAAACTTGTTTGCTATAAACAGAATGAAAGAAAGACTTGTCTTAAATCGCCCTTGTTATGTTGGTATGTGTATTTTAGACTTGTCGAAATACTGGTTGTATGATTTCCACTACAAATATGCTCAAAACAAATACAATGAAAAAGTCAAATTATTGTTTACTTGTTTACTGACACTGATTCTCTGTGTTATGAAATTAGGACAGAAGATGCATATGCTGATCTTTACAAAGACAAAGAACTTTTTGATATCAGCGATTATGATCCGAAAAGTGAGTTTTACTTCAGCGATAACAAAAAGGTTATTGGTAAGATGAAAGATGAAGCTTGTGGTGCGGTGATCGTAGAGTTTGTTGGATTGAGAAGTAAGTCATACTCATACATTTGGCTGATAATACTGAAACAAAGAAACTTAAAGGTGTTAAAAAATGTGTTGTCAAAAAAGAGATAACGCATGATAATTACAAAAATATTTTATTCATGGCAACAGAAGCTCATCATAAAATGAAAGTTATCAGATCTAGTAAACACAAGCTGGGCAGCTATGAAATTAATATAAAAAAAAGCTTGTCCGCATATGATGACAAAAGGTACATATTAGACAATGGTCGTGATACACTAGCGTATAAATAATAATGTAATATAATACGTTATACATGGAACAAACATTTGTGGAAGAAATATGTGAAAAACTTGAGGAGTTGAAAGGCAAATATAAAAGAGTATTGTTGGGATGCAAACAGGGCTGGGTGGAATATGATGTGATTCGCGCTGATTTTCCAGGTACTAGGAAAAGTCAAATCAACAAGCGAAAACGATTACTATCGGAAATGAATTATTATCTAGAAAAACTTGATCATACCAATAGAAAGCTTTTCAATTTGAAACGTAAACTACGCAAATGCAGGAAAATAAAATATTCCATAATCGAGTGTGATGTGTATAGTGATGACGAGGATGATTGTCCTGTTCCTTCTGATTTTGTTTAACAGCCAAGACTAAACCCGATACTGTTTTGGGTTGTGTGATTTAAAAACTTCGTCAAAAGTAGTTGCACCCTTCCAAACAAGTAGCGAGATCAATTATTTGCGAGTAGCATACAAACTGGGGTCTGTTCCTTCCAACTTTGTTTAACAGCTAAGACCGAAATCATCTGCGGTGTTGGGTTTGAAAAATATTGATCATCTGGTATGCAGTTGTTTTATTTGGGGTTGATTAAAAATACATCTCCGCATTATTTAAGTGTATAAATCTACATCTCCGCATTATTTAAGTGTATAAATCTACATTTCCGCATTGTTTAAGTGTATATATCTACATTTCCGCATTATTTAAGTGTATAAATCTACATTTCCGCATTGTTTTAGTGTATAAATCTACATTTCCGCATTGTTTAAGTGTATAAATCTACATTTCCGCATTATTTAAGTGTATAAATCTATATTTCCGCATTATTTAAGTGTATAAATCTACATCTCCACATTGTTTAAGTGTATAAATCTACATTTCCGCATTATTTAAGTGTATAAATCTACATTTCCGCATTGTTTTAGTGTATAAATCTACATTTCCGCATTATTTAAGTGTATAAATATACATTTCCGCATTGTTTAAGTGTATAAATCTACATTTCCGCATTATTTAAGTGTATAAATCTACATTTCCGCATTATTTAAGTGTATAAATCTACATTTCCGCATTGTTGAAGTGTATAAATCTATATATACGCATTGTTTAAGTGTATAAATCTACATTTCCGCATTATTTAAGTGTATAAATCTACATTTCCGCATTGTTTAAGTGTATAAATCTACATCTCCGCATTGTTTAAGTGTATACATCTACATTTCCGCATTGTTTAAGTGTATAAATCTACATTTTCGCATTGTTTAAGTGTATAAATCTACATTTCCGCATTATTTTAGTGGATAAATCTACATTTCCGCATTATTTAAGTGTATAAATCTACATCTTCGCATTGTTTAAGTGTATAAATCCACATTTCCGCATTATTTAAGTGTATAAATCTACATTTCCGCATTGTTTAAGTGTATAAATCTACATTTCCGCATTATTTGAGTGTATAAATCTACATTTCCGCATTGTTTAAGTGTATAAATCTACATTTCCGCATTATTTAAGTGTATAAATCTACATCTCGGCATTGTTTAAGTGTATAAATCTACATTTCCGCATTGTTTAAGTGTATAAATGTACATTTCCGCATTATTTAAGTGTATAAATCTACATCTCCGCATTGTTTAAGTATATAAATCTACATTTCCGCATTATTTAAGTGTATAAATATACATTTCCGCATTGTTTAAGTGTATGAATCTACATTTCCGCATTATTTAAGTGTATAAATATACATTTCCGCATTGTTTAAGTGTATAAATCTACATTTCCGCATTATTTTGTATAAATCTACATTTCCGCATTATTTTAGTGTATACATCTACATCTCCGCTTTGTTTAAGTGTATAAATCTACATTTCCGCATTATTTAAGTGTATAAATCTACATTTCCGCATTATTTAAGAGCATAAATCTACATCTCCGCATTGTTTAAGTGTATAAATCTACATTTCCGCATTATTTAAGTGTATACATCTACATATTTGCATTGTTTAAGTGTATAAATCTACATTTCCGCATTATTTAAGTGTATAAATCTACTTTTCCGCATTGTTTAAGTGTATAAATCTACATTATCGCATTATTTAAGTGTATAAATCTACATCTCCGCATTGTTTAAGTGTATAAATCTACATTTCCGCATTATTTAAGTGTATAAATCTACATTTCCGCATTGTTTAAGTGTATAAATCTTCATCTTCGCATTGTTTAAGTGTAAAAATCTACATCTCCGCATTGTTTAAGTGTATAAATCTACATTTCCGCATTATTTAAGTGTATAAATCTACATCTTCGCGTTGTTTAAGTGTATAAATTTACATTTCCGCATTATTTAAGTGTATAAATCTACATCTCCGCATTGTTTAAGTGTATAAATCTACATTTCCGCATTGTTTAAGTGTATTGTTTAAGAAGTGTAAGTGTATTGATTAACTCTGGACTTACCTATTGATCAAGCATATAACTATACACCTACCGATTGATCAGGCGTATAACTATACACTTCCCTATTGTTTAAGCGTATAACTCTACATCTCCAAATTGTTTAAGCGTATATCTCTACATTATCGCCCCATTGTTTAAGTGTATAACTCTACACCTTTCTATTGTTTAAATGTATAACTCTACACTTACATGTATATTGATCAAGCGTATAACTATACAATTACCTATTGTTTAAATTTATGACTATACAAGTACCTATTGGTTACGTGTAGAGTGGTGATGACGTCATTGGGGACCAAGTGACTCCTATTCATCATACAATGACATCGCCTTTGTTAAAGCTTTACGGCATGCTATTACTTAAACGTTCCAAATCATAAATGCATGTGCAATTTAGTATTTTCCAAAGTGGATACCAACAAAGGTATTGGGTGTCCTATGACATCATGTTTTCGTAGAGAATGTGTGTTCTACGTACAGGAAACTGGTGGGAAATTAATTATAGCTATTCTGGACGCTAATAGAGCTTTTTACAAAGTATGACATAGTGGACTTTTTATAAGTTGTATGAAATGTTAGTTAAAATGCTGCCTTGCAAAGCCTTTATTAGTCTTCATGAAGACCTAGAAAGCTGTGTGATGTATGCAGGTTACCGGTCAGAATTCTTCGCCGTAAATGTAGGAACCAGACAAGGTGGCATGCGTTCACCACTTCTGTACCTATGCTTTATAGATGTACTCATTAAGAAACTAGATAAAGGCCAAGCGGCATTAAGAAACTAGATAAAGACTATATTGGTTTCAACTCTTCACGGTGTATCAACTCCGTGCATTGTTTTTGCAGGATTGTTTTGCTCTTACAAAAGGGGCAATGGATAGAATGTTAAAAACATGTTATGAATACTCATGCATTATGAGTACAATGCTAGTACTACAATGTGCCGTGATGATATGCAATGAATCTAAATTAGAGTATAGAAACTCGAGAAGGATATAGAATGTCGGCGAGGACAGTGTTTCAGAAGTTGATATGGACACGCATCTTGAGATAGCTTGTAACTCATACTTATCTTTGAATGATAACAATAAGGTAGCTAACCTTAAACCTAGACGGACATTTACGAGTTTAGATGCATGTGGTGTGCATGACTAAGTACACCATCCATTTAAGGCTAAGAAACTCTAGTATACTTGTTATTCCAAAAGGCCTATATTGCTGTGAGTAGTGGTATAATATATCGGACAATAATACGTTTTTCTTAGAAAGAACGAAAAGGTTATGAGTCCAACAGGAGATTCTGTATCAAAGTTATGCAGGGTCTCAACAGACGGACAAGAACCGATATTGCTCTAAGCCTTCTTGGGATGTATTCGTTACAATCTCAATAGATAAAAAGAAGGTTACTATGCTCGGTCAGTTTTGTAGACTAAACTCATCTTCACAGATTAAATGTTGTCTTGTTAAAGGGATGCATAAGGCTTTTCTTGGGGGATTCCCTAGGGGTCTGGCTTAAAATTGACAAATACTGATATTGTATATTCTAAAGGGTCAAAACATAATGAATCAGCCTAATTGAAACTAATTTCATTCTGCATATTAATATATGGATTATATGCTATCCCAGGTTACGCGCCAGGGTAAATTGATGTAATTTAAGCACAATTTCATTCAAATTCTATGGACGTGACGCGCGATGTTGGTGCAACGTAGCGTAATGGCGTTAAAACGTTGTTTTCGTTAAATAGGACATGTGTTTGATATTCTAATAGTATAACACCTTAACATACTTAATGACTTGAAGATTGATTCTGTTAAAATATACTTGAATTATGCCAGGAACAATTTAATTATTACCATTGTTAGCATCAATAGCCTTATACTTTGTATGCCTCTCATAAACCGCTCTACTACTACTACTACTACCATCACCATCATCACCACCACCACCATACGCTCACATTGATCTGGATTACACTTTTCGCATTTAACATCGTATTCGGCAGGTTAACGAACCGTTACTAGGTTCAAAGGATTTTTTCGCCAGAGTTCCAACATTCACAATTTCACAGCGTTGCCATTTCATTTAAATATAAAGTTAAAAACAATTAGCTGTCACAAATTTAAAATTATTTCGTTGCAAGTATCACGTTTATACTGTTTAAAACTGTAGTAGATTGTTTGCATGTGACTTGATAAATACTTCTTTTTAGAGAGGACACACTATTCATTTCAAACCTCAGGCGCCCCTTACGTTAAAAAGGCGATAAATATAGAATAATGAGTATACAGAGAGAAGGCCGAACTCGTTTTCGGACATTCTCTCTATATATATTCATTATTCTATCATTAGTTTCAGCTGGTATATATTTTCTCAATGAGCGTGTTTTACAATGCGCTTTCATTTTTGCATTTGACGTATTTTAACGTTTGACGTCTAAAAAACAACGGTGTGACATTTCATTAAGACTTTTTTGTTTTACTGTAGAAAAGTCATATATAGCAATTAAGATATAATATTGGCGCATATCTTTAGAAACAGCCTAAAGTACCCACTTTAAGAATGAGTTTATTTTACAATTTCAACCTGTCATAAAAAGGCTGAGCAGAAGATACTTTTGCTGTGTATTACGAAAGTATGATCTGGAACAAAACATCCGTAATTATATGCTCCATGGGCAGATCCAACAAAATATGCATGGAAGAAACTAGTGAACAGTCATATAAAAATTCGCAAAGAACGAATTTGGAAAGAGCGAACTTAAGACAACTCGTCTTTGGAGGCAGTTTGATTTGGATTATAGCAAACACGTATCCAAATTTGTTGAACAACTATAGAATTATGATCCAAAACATTGCTAAATTCAGCATGCATGTTACAGAACAACTCTGCTCGAGATGCGGTATACTTTATACAAAGGTAGTTTATCACTGTTTGATAGAGTTCATGTCATTTATTGATCACCGATAGACATTAAATATAAGTTTGGAGAAAATGTATACACCATAATGTACAGGACAAATGACACAAATACAATAGCCATGTTACTGGGATCTCCCCTTTCTGACTTATTAAACAATTTGAATAGTGACTATGACACGTTTTTGAAATGTTCTATATACAATGTAAGTAAAATGTGGTCTTGTTTTCATGACCTATGACTTGACTATGCGGTGGACCCTTTTACAGTTCGCCACTATGCTTTCCTCTTTAATTGTACGATGACCGGACAGGCTGTGGACACTATGATGACGCCTACCTAAAGCCCATTGGGACGGTGGCGTTTGATGTTTGTCCATGTTCTTTCTTGTCGTGCCCTTAATGGTGTATTCTCTTACTGCTCTGGCTTCTGCCAAGTCAAAGGTTATATCCAAGAAGCTGGGTTCACAACGGTCTCTCTTATCTAGCAAGTTAGCATCAAGTTCATGTATGTGCCTGCAAGCCTTATATATGACCAGCTCATTGCTGTTTTGATAAACTTGGCAATTAATGCCTTGGGATAAAACAGGACCATTAAGAATACTCAGTACATATTATCTGATTTAAATAATATAACTTAATGTGACAATATAACATACATATAAGATATAAAAAAATTAAACGCTTCCAGATAAGAATCGGTACCCAGTGCATCGAGATAGATTATATTTAGTGATCACGGTTAGTTTACTGATGTTTACTCTAAAAACTATATCCGACATACAGGTGCTACTTCAGTTAAAGTAGCTATCCCGCCAACAACAGCCACATTTTACAACATATGTACATCGTTTCTAAACCTACTGACCACGAGGTAGGACAGGCTGTTGACTCTATGATGACGCCTTCCTAAAGCCCAATGGGACGGTGTCGTTTGATGTTTGTCTATGATCTTTCTTGTCGTGCCCTTAATGGTTTATTCTCTTGTTGCTCTGGCTTCTGCCAAGTCATTGAGTACCTTCATTGTGGCTTTCTAGGCTATTGTTTTTTTGTATTATATTTACACGAGCATTTTTGTGTTTTACTTATATTGCCTATTGATGCTGCCTTGTTGGTTAGAGTTTAGATCATGGCGGGGATTTCTTTATTTACACTGCCCTGTTCTAATTGGATGAAGTAGGGTAAGTGTGAGGTTTGGTGCACCCTAGAACCGGTTTAAACCCCAGTGGCCTACTTTGCCTCTGACCGTTCCAAGGCGGTAGCCCTATTGTCAACCATTTTGTGTTTGTGATGTTATTTGCATTTTTTATTACTTTTGCCTTTTCGTTTGTCTGTTTGCGTGTTTGTTTTTGTGTTTTATGGTTGACTGTCGTCCTCTAATGCTGCTTTCCCTGTCCGATATTTTTATCCTTCTTTGACTATGTTATCATTGTATTAGCATATTGAAATTTACCTGTTTTTCCTGCTCTTTGACTTTATAGTTCAAATGTATCAAATGTATATGTCATTATTATTTGTTTACACTTAATCTGTATTTATGGTGTAAATAATTGTTTTTCTTTTCTCGTTTTCTTTTCTAATTGATATTATGTTTTTGTATTATGTGTCATATGTCTAAATTCATTTTTGTATTGTTTATCGTAATTACTAAATGCAAACTCCATACTAGGAGAAAATAAAGAGAATTATATATTTTAGTTCGTATTTTAGCTATCCTTGTGCATTTGTCCGCCTTCAAAAGAAATGCTTACATATATTATGTAAATGCACGCTCACACGTACACACGCACGCACGTACTCACACAAATACGCACGTACGCACGCACACACATAATGTTCACGACGTCGTGTACCAACCTCGTGCACAACGTTCGTGAGAAGTCTTAACGAAATAAACATTACTGAGCGTAAAAATATAATATGTTATGCTGTTTTTCTCCATTAATAAGGTTCTTACTAGAAACAAAATATACCGCGTATAAATGGATTGTGTGCTTTGAGCCGTGACCGCATTATGAATGTTGGCTAAGTCCATTTATTGTGGGTTCCCCTTTAAAAGGCTTGCATGAACTGCATTGTGTGATACAGTGGCCGAGATAGTTAAGTAGGTATGTATAAGAAATCACAGGCATAGGAGCCGGTGGAGGGCTAGAGGGGCCCGCCCCACCCCCAATGTTTGGAGTGGGTGGGGGCAGAGTATGCTTCCCCACCGCAATAATTTGAAGAAAAAAATGATTAGCGCTCAAAATCTTATCAAACGTTTTGAGAAAGTTTTGCGCCTCCCCCACCCCCAAATCTACAGTTGGACTCGAACCCACAACCTTTCAGGTAATTTCCATGGGCGTAGAAATATTTCAATTATTGGGGGAGGAGTGGGGACCAAACTTGTTGTTTCAATTGTATTTCACTTGACTTTTATTAAAAAAATATCATGTGTAATAAGGCACTAACATTTCGGGCAGTCTTGGATAAGTGTTTTCAAAAGTTTCTGCTATATACACGATATATCGAAATTCATTTATAGTCATATCCGAGCTAAAAGCTACATATTTTTGAAACAGTGCCAGAGCTATATTCCAAAATGTACGAGCGTAAGCAAAATAACACACGCCTACCATCAAGTGAAGGATTTCCATATAATCAATCACAACAGTTAAATAATATATTTATTACATTTTTAATCAGATTATGTTTAATTATAACCTAAATTATTCGCTTTACTGAACGTAATCGAGGGATCACGTCGACGTCAGAAACACTTTATTGACGTCGTAACTCAACAGTTAGTTATTTTTGGGTTCGTAGTTAGCTACTAATATTTAGCGATTATGAATATTCTTTCACTGAGAAATCCCAATCTTTCACCCACATAAATTTATTAAACAGATTTAACCTTCACAAAGAATACAAACATTCAGTCATGTGTGCAGCTTTACCTGATTCGCCTATTCTTTGAACTCAAAAGGAAACCGTCCTAACTTCGCGACTTAATACTTTGAATCGTATTATGCTTTAATAACTTCGGATACACAATCTACCTTGTTAATGGTCTAATATCCTGGGAAAACAGAATATATAAATCCGCAATATTTGATTGCCACGTTAATTTAATTCGGATCCTTCACTTGTTTTGCTGTTTATCTTATGAATTTAAAACCATCGTTTAATAAGCTAGAACTGTAAGTAGTTTACTGTCTTTCACGCGAATTACTTTAATCCATAAAGCAAGCTCCACCTCTGTCAACGCTCTGTTGAAAGTAAATAGCGTCTAAATGTATTTATTATTGGCAGAATGTACAGTGAACCCTGTTCGGTCAGTGGCCGCGTTATCTGCGGTCAGTCAAGGCTGACCATGATGTCGCAAGATGACCCTAGTGGTTGAGCACACCCGATTACCGGCAGCCGTAGGCACAGTTCGAACAAGTTTCAAAAGGGTAAATAAATCTAGTTTTATGACTTGTTAGCCTTAAACTATTAGAAAAGTGAATCGGCCATTTTAATTTGGAAGGAATGTTGTGTACATCACCTGATTCCCGTGAAATTTGAACCGATATTACGCGAGTTACGGTAGGTTAAATGTTGAAATTAAGCTAAAATGTGATTATAGAAAGTTAGAGACCTGGTACTCGGTAAATAGTCAGGTTTAAGAGATTTCAGACATACTGCCATTAAATATAATCTTTCCTGAATAAACAGTCCACATTTTAGCCCACAGAACATTTTATTAAAATAACTGTGGGTTTTTAAACACGACCGGGTATTGAAAAATGGCAGGAGTACACTACAGTTCCATTATTTATTGGCAGGTAGCTAGTACAGTTCCGAAAAATGGCAGGCGTATGGTACAGTTCCAAAAACATCGGACGCTTAAGTCTTTTCTCATTTGGTATAGTGGTGTAATTTCGAAAACACTAATGAAGAAGTATTGTATATAAAATTATATACATCTTCGGTCCTTCCATAAACGTTTAAGAAAACCCACCAACTGTAGGGAAACGGGAATATAGGCTCGTTTGAACCTTCTCTCCGACAGTACAGTACAGAGAAAGACACGTTTTAATAACAATCTTATGTTGTGCTGAGTTACGTCCCCTTTTTATAATTCACCATTTATGATAACAGGCGTTTGGTATTTAGATGTTTTGTAATAGATTGCTTAATTTTAATTTTTGCATAGTTGAACACATCACATTATTTACGGTTGAGCATATTTGTGTTTTACTTATATTGCCTATTGATGCTGCCTTGTTGGTTAGAGTTTAGATCATGGCGGGGATTTCTTTATTTACACTGTCCGGTTTTAATGGGATGACAGTAGGGTAAGTGTGAGGTTTGTGATGTCGTTTGCATTTTTTATTACTTTTGCCTTTTCGTTTGTCTGTTTGGGTGTTTGTTTTAGTGTTTTGTGGGTGACTGTCGTCCTTGAATGCTGCTTTCCCTGTCCGATATTTTTATATTTCTTACAGTAACACACTTTCCGAAACAAATATTCTTTTGAATCATCATTAATGGAGCCTAAACTTAAATAAGTTTGTAATGCTTTGACTGGACACGTGCTTTTGCCAGTTGTTGCTATTATCACACTATTTCCCTTCTAACATTGAACCGTTTTGAAAGTATAAATATTCAACTTTACGTGATTTTCAGTGCAGAAGATATCAGATCTTTTCAATGAAACTACTTCTTGAAACTTCTTAAGAAGCCTGAAAAACTTAACAAACACATTGTAACGAATCTTATGTTAAGAAGATTTGTTTCCGATCCAAATGTATTTACAATGTTTTCGTTTTAATAACTATCAAGCCAAGCACAAAACACAAAAACAAACACGCAAACAGACAAACGAGAAGGCAAAAGTAATAAAAAATGCAAACGACATCACAAACACAAAAGGGTTGACAATAGGGCTACCGCCTTGGAACGGTCAGTGGCAACAAAGGCCACTGGGGGTATAAACCGGTTCTAGGGTGCACCAAACCTCACACTTACCCTACTGTCACCCCATTAAAACAGGACAGTGTAAATAAAGAAATCCCCGCCATGATCTAATCTCTAACCAACAAGGCAGCATCAATAGGCAATATAAGTAAAACACACATATGCTCGTGTAAATATAATACAAAAAACAATAGCCTAGAAAGTCGAAAATTTGCTACGCCGTTTTGAGGAAAGGCACTCATATTTCTTACACTAGGGAAAGAAACATTCTGATAGAAAATTTGAAAAGTATAGGCCTCTATTCTTCTTAATACGGGCTTCACTCGTTTAGAACAGGGGGCTGCTAATTTTGGCGTTCTAGACTTTTTTTTTAAAAAACACGGCAGGTGGAAATCGGATAGAGCGAAAGATGACTATGTATAAGAAAGTGACACTATTCGCCTTCAAGTTTCCCTCAATTTTAGTATTTAATATTGTATTTGGAATTATTTGTATATAATCTGGTTTTGAAGAACACCTAAGTGGAGGTTAAACTGTCCCGTTAAGTAGGTCATCGCCTAATTCTGGTTCGACTTAAACCGATTTAATGCTGAACATGTTTTTGAATGTTTGAATGTTTAAGGCAAACGGGTTCTTAACAGAGTTGATCGGTTAACCATGCAGTTTTGAGTTAAATTTTTAAAGATTTAGCATTCGACAAATTTCAATATTGCTATAATATTCAGCTCTAGTCAAGCGAATTAATTAACGAGTTTTATTTTGCATAAAATCTTTCGCGTGCTAAACTACATGTAATATTGATCATGAGTATTTAATAATCTTGCTAAATATTTGATTATCACAGATCCCGCTCGTTTTATCTCCATGAATACGTAGTCAGCGTTACTACTCCTAATCAGTCGTTGTTGTCTTTCATTTCACTTAAGTTAGATGATAAATCATTTATGTTTGTCTGAAAGAATTGAAGGAAAACATAAATGTATTTAGTATTGGCCGAATTTACAGTGAAACCTGTTTGGTCAATTGCCGCGTTATGTTTGGTCAGTCAAGGCTGACCATGAATTATTCTTAGGACTGAACGGGCGTTGTTTCGTCACTTGAGGTTTGCGCTGCCTACAGTTAGCATCAAGTTTTTCCCATCCACCCACCCACCTCTATTTGGTTGTTGTAAGATGTTAATTTTAGCTTTCTAATCCAGATAAAACATGTTTTTGTTGTTCAGTAAGACGTGTAAGTGTAAATGAAAACGAGACGATTATGGTGTTCGTGTTTTGTAAGATTTTAATTTTAGCTTTCTATTTCAGATAGAACATGTTTTTGTTGTTCAGTAAGATGTGCAAGTGTGGATGAAAACAGGACGATTAAGATGTTCATAGTGTCATGGTTCTGGGCCCGTATTCATAAAGCTTCTTATGATATTTCTCAACTTAGATATACCTTCAAGTGAGGTTATTTTCTAGAACTTCTACTTAAGAAACGTCTTAAGTTTAAACGTTATTCATAAAACACCTAATCTTAAGTTGTGTTGAAATTCCGTCAAAAGTTAGGATACCTCCTACCCTATCTTAAATATTTAAGATTTTTTTTTTGATGTAACCAAGAGATCGTGAAATATGGATTGCGAAATTAACCTTGTGTTTCTAGGCCTGTGGTAGCGCACTAGCGTGGTAATCGAAAGAACGTGGGTTCGAGTACCGTTTCAGGCACGTCTTTTTCAGAAGTTGCAATTTGAAAAAAAGAAATGATACTATATGATCGTGTTTTTTACTATTTAAATAATTGCGTTGCAAACGTCTTCAACAACGCCTTAGTTTTATCAGTGGTTTATAAACAATATCAAAAATTCTAGTTTAACCAATTTGAGTCAAACTACTTAAGCATGTTAAATTTGTATTTGGAAAAAAGGTACGTACTTAACTACGAGATAGACATCACGTAGTTTAGTAATACGCCATGCAGTACGGACTGTAAGGTACGGCTTTTACCCCCAACCGGATACGGGTATTAAGAAACTATCATGGTGGCAAAAGTGGGCATTATCGTGTCATTTAACATTATAAATAATGATATTTAGGTAATTTTACAGGGAACAGCTTCGAACATAGACTAGGTTATGCTTATGGAAGCTGTGTGCGTAATTTGTACATTTAAAATGGTGGTGCGTTTCTTTTGGATGTCAGTATTTTATGAATGTTTGAATGTTTCTTAAACAGTACTTGACATAATTGACATCATACACCGAGCAAAATAAATTTAGCACATAAAATGTATGTCATTTTCATAGACGAGATACAAAGTGGTTTATGTTCGGGTTCAGCGGTAAAGTGACACAGATTTGACCAATAATAATGCTACAAAGTCATTTGTAAACAAAATCGGTGATAATTGTTTTTTAAATATGATGGAAATATGTTATAGGTTATCGAAAATAATTCTCATTTCAATGAAAAGGGAGGTAATTTTAAAATTTCGTTGGACACATTTCAGCGATTTTTAAACAATGACAGAATGGACAATTCTTGTCAACGTCTAATATTAAATGTTTTCAAAGCAATACGGCTGTATACTGAAATAAGTTGTTTTTAATACATGGGAGGTCATTCTGAATTATTTTGAAAATCACATCCTAAACTAGTATTTCTAATATCTTCAAACAATTATATCAATGTGCATATGTTTAATAAAGCGGTGCTAAACATTTTTTGTTCAATATATATAAAAAAAAACTTGTCAATTGAGCGCTTAAAATGCGATAACTTTACGGCATAATTTAACCTGTATATACCGCCTTTAATTTATTGAAAAATGGTTTATTGTGCCTTGTGAACACTCTGGCTCCTTAATTATTCATCTGATCCTGATAAGTCTTGACAGAATGCTTATCTTATTAAACGGTATGACAAGTTCGAAGACTAGATATATCAGATGAGTAAAACCAGAGTTATGACCCTTGAATTATTTAAATATACTACAGTTTGCTTCATTATTGCTCTCTAGCACCGTACACTTTAAAGGACACATGGCAATCTTGTTTTTGTTTCCTTCTAACTCGAACCCTCAGGTCCTTTTGTACTGAGGTTGCCTGATTAATGACTGATACGGGCTCGTACCTGGCCGTTCATCTTGCAGGCTATGTTACAAGCGAGATAGCATGCTGCAGAGGTTGAATGACAGTCAAAGGGTACCTAAAGGAATCGATAATTCTGACATACATGTTCTAGCTTCGCCGTCTAGTTCATGGGTCAAGTTCCCACAAACAATGGCATGTGCTGTATACACATGCTTTTGGTGCAGTTTTTTGAACGGTGTTTTTCCACAATCCATAAGAACTGACACTTTCTCACTTGACAAATCAAGTTCCCTGTGTGATTCGAATGACGGCAAGGAAAGCTTTAGAAGCAGAGTATTTACTATGATCCCGGCCAAAAAGGTACCGTTTTGGTACAGGTGAAAACTATTGTACGTTATAAACTGGCTCAAATCTCCAGAGTCTTCACATAAGCTTGATTGACAGATCGTAACTATATGTATTAATTGTCTGTTCTGCCCCTAAAGCAGATGGCGAATAAACAGGCACAAAGATGGAGAGCAAATTACCTGTACCTGCGGATGGGAAAGAAACTGTTGCAGGTAAAATGAGCTTTCGCCATACATAACCCTGCCCACCTGTATTTTGTTGGTGTCATGAAACACTCAAATTTATTTTTTCAAATCCCACCAAATATATATTTTATGGTAAAGCGATGTTATTGTAATTGCAGCCTTTGTTTACTACCTTCTATACTCAGTTGCAAAAGAAACTGGACACTTTGAAAATTTTACTTTACACCGTATCCTCTTTATCAAACGACAGTCCCTTATTGAAAAACAAATGACAACATGATATTGGCAATGGAATGATAAATACTTTGGTACCAAACATGGCATATTCATTTTGGAATTGGTCAATTTATTCTAAAAAAACTTTATACAATTAAATCTAAACAAAATTCAGTGTCCACTTTCGTTTGCAACTGAGTATATTATTATAATTGTCTATGAGAATTATAATAATAGACGGTAGTATTCAACAGATGCAACTTCTTGTGGTACGTACCATACATTTCTCAAAAATAAACCATTTGAGCAAAATTAAAATATAGTTGTGAGAGTTTTTAAATTCAGTTAACAGGGTAACATATTAAGGTGCATGTTTTTAACACATATACTGAAACGCAAAAGAAACGCAACTCGGGAATTTCCGCTAAATAGTGTATGTACAGTATGCTGATGTTAATCGAATGTGGTTCTACATCCATCTTCACTGTAATACATATCCAGTCCGTCTTCTGTGAGAATGTGTCAATTCTTACAATGGAGGGAGGTATACAGTAATACTGGTTCTACCCAGGAAAATGAGGTATACAGTAATACTGGTTCTACCCAGGAAAATGTAGGTTGTCTGCATCCACCGCTAAAAAACGACTGTCATATATAGCCAAAAATGTGCTGAAAATGACGTAACACACCATTCAGCCAACAAACCGGCCTGTATTCTAGGTTCTACATCCATCTTCGCTTTAATACATCTCCAACCCGTCTTTTACATTCTACATCCGTTCATTGCAATACATATTTGCATGTATTACAGATTTTACATACGTCTTCACCAGCCTGACCCTTCCAGATTCTAAACCTTCCAGATTCTAAACCTGTCTTCATTGTAATACGTATTTCCATGTCTTTCAGATTCTACGTACGTTTTCAACAGCATGTTTTCCAGATTCTACATCTGTCAATTGAAATACCTATTCGTCCGTCTACCAGAATCTACATCTCCAGCCCGTCTTCCGGATTTGTCATCTCTGGGAGCTCCATATGTAAGTTTGAAAGTGTCAATTCTTTTGGATGGCGGAAGGTATACATAACTGGTTATACCAAGGAAAATGTGGGTGGTCTGTTTTCACCACTGACAATTCGACTATCATATATAGCCTAATATGTGCTGAACATTAAGTAAAACTCCATTCAATCAACCAGATTCTACATCTGTCCATTGAAATACATATTCTCCCGTCTTCCAGATTCTACATCCATCTTCACTGTAATACATATCCAGTCCGTCTTCTGTGAGAATGTGTCAATTCTTACAATGGAGGGAGGTAATACTGGTTCTAGTCAGGAAAATGAGGTATACAGTAATACTGGTTCTACCCAGGAAAATGTAGGTTGTCTGATGCACCGCTAAAAAACGACTGTCATATATAGCCTAAAATGTGCTGAAAATGACGTAATACACCATTCAGCCAGCAAACCGGCATGTCTTTCAGATTCTACATCCATCTTCGCTGTAATACATCTCCAACCTGTCTTCGAGATTCTACATCCAGCTAAGCAGAGCTCTAGATAAGCTGCGTATATGCATAATTTGTGCTTTCGCAAATAAATGAACTAGACGCAAAAGATTTTGAAGAAAAACAAAAACATTTCAGTGCGTATCGAAACATAAATATACAGTGTTTAAAATCGTGCCGATCTACATCTTCCGAGTTCATGGTTAGTTCCATTTTTGACAATTTTCTTGAAACTGTACAGTTAACAAGCAAATGAACCCAAATAGCAAAATCCGTATCTAGAGCTCTTGCAAAGGGTGTCCGGGTAGCGCACTCTTTCCATCAATGCAACCCGGGTTAGTTGCCCTGTCTCGGCGTTGTTATTGAGAGTCGCCCGCTCGTCGGACACGTGGGTTTTCTCCGGGTACTCCGGTTTCCTCCCACAGCATGACAGCGCGCTGTCATGTCATCCGAGCTGTCCTCAAGAAGCCGGAAGGTTGGTAAATGGTTGTAATATAAAACGTAATTATGCTTGATATAACAACAATTCCTAGTCACACCTCCTCGTGGTACCAACTGGTAACTATGGATTCTCTAATCAGAAAATCTATAGGCTAAGGTGACGGGTCGCAATTCAAATATACACACTAATTATATTCCATTTTTCGAAATATATATATACTGAAGCGCAAAAGAAACGCAACTCGGGAATTTCCGCTATATATTGTATATACTGCACACTTAATTCCACATAATATTCCAAAGAAATCCCAATATGTTTTGTTAACAAAATATTGCAGTTAATTAGAGAAAGGACACAACTGTGATGTTGTAGATGGTTTAATCACACTACACCTTGTAACAAGAAATTCATAAATGTTGAAAAACTGAGTCAGTTCAGTACTGTATTTAACGTAAAGAGTTTGCAAAACGTTGCATCCTAAGTTTGCTCTTATGCTTGAGCCAAACGCGTACTCTGTCAATAATGAAACTTTGAAGGAATACTATTATCTGTGTTATGTGTTGTTTTAGTATTTTTTTCCGAAAGGAAAGGTCTTACGTAGCCATGTTCCATTCGATTAACATCAGCATACTGCACATACACTATTTAGCGGAAATTCCCGAGTTGCGTTTCTTTTGCGTTTCAGTATATGTGTTAAAAAAATGCACCTTAATATGTTACTCTGTTAACTGAATTTAAAAACTCTCACAACTATATTTTAATTTTGCTCAAATGGTTTATTTTTGAGGAAAGTATGGTACGTACCACAAGAAGTTGCATCTGTTGATTACTACCGTCTATTATTATAATTCTCATAGACAATTATAATAATATACTCAGTTGCAAACGAAAGTGGACACTGAATTTTGTTTAGATTTAATTGTATAAAGTTTTTTTTAGAATTAAATTGACCAATTCCAAAATGAATATGCCATGTTTGGTACCAAAGTATTTATCATTCCATTGCCAATATCATGTTGTCATTTGTTTTTCAATAAGGGACTGTCGTTTGATAAAGAGGATACGGTGTAAAGTAAAATTTTCAAAGTGTCCAGTTTCTTTTGCAACTGAGTATAGAAGGTAGTAAACAAAGCCTGCAATTACAATAACATCGCTTTACCATAAAATATATATTTGGTGGGATTTGGAAATAGATTTGAGTGTTTCATGACACCAACAAAATACAGGTGGGCAGGGTTATGTATGGCGAAAGCTCATTTTACCTGCAACAGTTTCTTTCCCATCCGCAGGTACAGGTAATTTGCTCTCCATCTTTGTGCCTGTTTATTCGCCATCTGCTTTAGGGGCAGAACAGACAATTAATACATATAGTTACGATCTGTCAATCAAGCTTATGTGAAGACTCTAGAGATTTGAGCCAGTTTATAACGTACAATAGTTTTCACCTGTACCAAAACGGTACCTTTTTGGCCGGGATCATAGTAAAGACTCTGCTTCTAAAGCTTTCCTTGCCGTGATTCGAATCACACAGGGAACTTGATTTGTCAAGTGAGAAAGTGTCAGTTCTTATGGATTGTGGAAAAACACCGTTCAAAAAAACTGCACCAAAAGCATGTGTATACAGCACATGGCCATTGTTTGTGGGAACTTGACCCATGAAATAGACGGCGAAGCTAGAACATGTATGTCAGAATTATCGATTCCTTTAGGTACCCTTTGACTGTCATTCAACCTCTGCAGCATGCTATCTCGCTTGTAACATTGTCTGCAAGATGAACGGCCAGGTACGAGCCCGTATCAGTCATTAATCAGGCAACCTTAGTACAAAAGGACCTGAGGGTTCGAGTTAGAAGGAAACAAAAACAAGATTGCCATGTGTCCTTTAAAGTGTACGGTGCTAGAGAGCAATAATGAAGCAAACTGTAGTATATTTAAATAATTCAAGGGTCATAACTCTGGTTTTACTCATCTGATATATCTAGTCTTCGAACTTGTCATACCGTTTAATAAGATAAGCATTCTGTCAAAGACTTATCAGGATCAGATGAATAATTAAGGAGCCAGATTGTTCACAAGGCACAATAAACCATTTTTCAATAAATTAAAGGCGGTATATACAGGTTAAATTATGCCGTAAAGTTATCGCATTTTAAGCGCTCAATTGACAATATTTTTTTTTATATATATATATTGATCAAAAAATGTTTAGCACCGCTTTATTAAACATATGCACATTGATATAATTGTTTGAAGATATTAGAAATACTAGTTTAGGATGTGATTTTCAAAATAATTCAGAATGACCTCCCATGTATTAAAAACAACTTATTTCAGTATACAGCCGTATTGCTTTGAAAACATTTAATATTAGACGTTGACAAGAATTGTCCATTCTGTCATTGTTTAAAAATCGCTGAAATGTGTCCAACGAAATTTTAAAATTACCTCCCTTTTCATTGAAATGAGAATTATTTTCGATAACCTATAACATATTTCCATCATATTTAAAAAACAATTATCACCGATTTTGTTTACAAATGACTTTGTAGCATTATTATTGGTCAAATCTGTGTCACTTTACCGCTGAACCCGAACATAAACCACTTTGTATCTCGTCTATGAAAATGACATGCATTTTATGTGCTAAATTTATTTTGCTCGGTGTATGATGTCAATTATGTCAAGTACTGTTTAAGAAACATTCAAACATTCATAAAATACTGACATCCAAAAGAAACGCACCACCATTTTAAATGTACAAATTACGCACACAGCTTCCATAAGCATAACCTAGTCTATGTTCGAAGCTGTTCCCTGTAAACATTTCCAACAGAGAATAAACACTCATTACTACTGTTTGAAATGTCCCCAAAAATAAAACATAATTATAAACAAAAAGAAATGATAATTATAAAATTGGTACGTTTCTTTAAGCATTCAGTATAATACAAAATAAAGCATCTCTTTAAAGGGACTACAAGCATGTGGAAGAATTATGAGTGTCAATCCAAATAAAACCACTATAATGTGTTTCAGTTTCATATGTAATATCCACATTCAATGAACTAGGCTCTCTTATCCGTCCGTTTTAAGTGTTGTTGAAACTATGGTGGCATATTTCTGCCACTAGATACCTAGATAATTATCACGATTATTTCGAGATAGTAGCATGAATTTTTCGAGATAATAACGAATTTTTACGAAAATCTTATACAATTTGTTAGATAAAATTACCTAAATATCATTATTTATAATGTTAAATGACACGATAATGCCCACTTCTGCCACCATGATAGTTTCTTAATACCCGTATCCGGTTGGGGGTAAAAGCCGTACCTTACAGTCCGTACTATAACGAAAACGATCGGAAATGGCAGGTACTCTGGCCTGGAGACTATATTGGCTAATAGTGTCTATGAAAGTGATCATTTATGATAAATATCCCTAAGCCTTTACTTGTATTCTTAAAAGTTGCAACTACGTCCGTCCGTCCGTCCGTCCGTCCGTCCGTCCGTCTGTGTCTGTCTGTCTGTCCGTCCGTCCGTCCGTCCGTCTGTTGGTCCGTCTGTTGGTCCGTCTGGTCCGTCCATTTATAACTGTTGTGGAACCTACGGTATTCTGTACACTATGCCAGGTACAGGTTTTTATTGTTTTATTTAATATTTTGTATATATTATATACTATATTTTATAATAATTGATATAAATTTGATCACCTTAATATTTTTACATCGTATGAAATAAATAGAAAACATTTTGGTTTTTATAGCGCTATACGTTACGGTACGGCTTTTACCCCCGACCAGGTTATTTATAAACAGTCTATTTTTAGATATCTAAACTGCCGAATTTTCGCGATAGCTATTCAGAATTATTAAGAAAACAGAATTTCAAATGTTTAAGATAATTTTAATCACGTTAACTTTTCTGCTAATGTGATGACAGAAGTGGGCAGTATCGCAGCAAGTTTTGTTAGATACAATTGTTGAAAATTAAAGAGAAAACGTACAACATTATCGTGAAAATTACACGATAAATTATCTAGCTATCTCGTGGCAGAAATATGCCACCATATGAAATAGCTCGATCAAGAATGTGATCAACTAGCTACAGTTAGTAGCATTATAAACCATATCGAGGGGTCAGCGCAAAACTATTGTAACTACCTACTCTAAGAAGGAGATACAATAGTTTTGCACTGAACTCTCGATATCTGAATTACTATCTGAATTTATGACAAATCAGCCCAGTCGATGTGATGTACAGACCAAACATGTTGTGATGTACAGACCAAACATGCTGTGATGTATGTATAGACCAATGATTTCTACAACAAATCCTTGAATAGACCAAACTTGTTGTGATGTACAGACCAAACACGTTGTGATGTACTGACCAAACATGTTGTGATGTAAAGACCAAACATGTTCATAAATGCGAGGTAATATGCAGCAGACTTTAATGCACATGCACGTGAAACTGAAGCACATTGAGGGGTTTAATGTGTATTTGGAATAACACCAATACTCGCCTCCAAATCGCATCCAGTCCCTTTAAATAAAACATCTTGTCTTGTCAATAGGTAGCTATACAGGCTGATAAATTTATCACGCAATTAAAAAAATGACACCTACGTTCCTATGCAAAAATGGACCCGACCATGGCGGTAAATCAAATCGACAAATCTACAAACGATATAATCGATACAATTAATTTGATTTCATATCAAAATATTTACTTATAGACATACAGAATAGTATATTTAACATATATAACGACTACATTTGTGTGTCGCCACATAGCATGGCAGACACTTTAAGGGATCATTTCTTACGTTGTCCGTCCGTCTTCGTCCGGCCATCGTCGTCCTGCATTGTCAAACCTGCAACCTAACCTTGGCCATAACTTGAACAGTTTTAGATCTATATTCATGAAACTTCACCTACATCTCCATCTTACCTCAAGGCATGTCGTTACACATCGCCAATAACTCGGACTAATTTCGGCAGAGGTATGCCCTATGCTCCTTTTCACAACACTTTAACCTGCAATCTAACCAAGCTCAACTGGCCATAACTTCAAAACTTTATAAACTCACGGCGTTCCGCTAGTTTTTTTGCATGACTTGCATTTGTTCAATCATTATTATTAATTATAAGAATAGTATTAAGCAAATTTTTTTGCATATTATTAGTTTTTAATATTATTGCTTGAAGGGAATATTTACCACAACAGGTTCCGTGGTGTAGTGGTTATCACG
This sequence comes from Cyrtodaria siliqua, assembly GCA_037043455.1. Classification (NCBI taxonomy): domain Eukaryota; kingdom Metazoa; phylum Mollusca; class Bivalvia; order Adapedonta; family Hiatellidae; genus Cyrtodaria; species Cyrtodaria siliqua. Next base: position 80,080 of record JAWPHD010001553.1, on the reverse strand, counting down.
TCTGCTTAACACGCAGAAGGTCCCGAGTTCAATCCTCGGCGGAACCTGTGAATCCCTATTCTTAAAATATGACATTCTAACCTGAAATATAACCTGAAATAGCTTTTGTTGTTTTTCGTCAGGCAGAATAGTTTTCGTGTCTTTATGGGTTTGGACGATGTAACTGGTAGGTCCTCAATGAAGCATATGCACAGTATTGTACTGTCGTTACAGGGAGTATGTATACTTACTCCCTGGTTTTTATAAATGAATTATGTGAGAGTATATCGTACATAGGTGTTATATTGAAAGTGCCAGAGCCTCCTAAGTTATACCCCACCTTCAAACACACCACCAAATTGTTTTATTAATGGCTGCTATAAATGGAGACAATCACAAACACAAACTGGTTCTGATATGTGCAGTTATAGACGTTTGTTTAGTTTACTTGGTTACCATGGTTACATTATGTAGACTATGCAATATACCTGGCGCTATAGCGCCTTTTCGAGTACATGACCAAAGAGTGCTGATAAATAGCCTTAAGTATAAACAGTCAGCTTTCCTGGCATCTATGTCCTTACCGTGATCTTATATGTATATCACTTAGTTGGCGCACTTGAATTGAGGTTAAAATCAAAACAAATCACAGAACCGTCTTTAATGTCTCTGGTTTGAGTAATGTACAATTGGCCCACCTCCGCCTCGTGGATACTTGACATTAAGTTGGGGCTCGTGATCTTGTATTTCGAATATATTTGTGTGTTCTAACTTGAGAGAGTTGATTTAAATCATGACAGTACAGAACGTATCGATCACTTTAATTTTTCACTTCGGAAATGATGTTTTACGTCCTTTTAGCACATGTTAGACCATATATGACGGTCGACATTTTTGTTTAAATATTTAATTTTGTGGTAGAGGCGAACCTGCACTGTATACCTAAGAATCGACACTCAGAATTAGTGCAATACTAGTTCCATCGTTTTGCAGTGAAAGTTAAAAGTGAAAGATAAACCCGATAGAGGTTCCTTTTAAAATTACCTTCCGTAAAGGGAAATTACTCTAGATAACTTAGACTACTTCGTAACTATTCAAAATGTACACGTTTTATATTTATCTTCAACACAATATATGGCATGATTTTTAATTATTTATGACTGTGGAAATTTACTTTACTGGAGACAAAGATTGTGCAATTCAAATGATGTTTTCATTTAAAAATATTGCTTCATTGAAAAAAATAAATAAATGGAAATCAGCTAATTGAATAAAACTGTGTGAGCGGAGTAGGGGTGTTGGGGTCGGGGCGGACGGTGGGTGGCGGTGGTAGAAACTAACATAAGACGAATATTTTGTAGTAGTTTTGGTTTGTTTAGATGCGTAAACATGCGCTTTACACACCTCAAGATGTCCGTTGTTCCGTAAATATACTTAACAAAACGTATAACGCGACAACGTCCGATTGACCTTCAATTTTCTAGGACGCGCAGAACGAGAATATTCTCGCGCACCGGAACCTGCGCGTCCATAAAATCCAATTGTTCGTCATAACTCTGCACATTTATAGGTTATTAGATTTGTATTGGAATATATGCACGAGTTCTTCCGCGTAACATTATTGCGCGACTTTGGGAGCTCTATATGTATATGCCGAAGAACGAATGCATATATCCCAATACAAATCTAATAACATTTTTATTGCATAAGGCAGTGCTCCAGATAAGACGAGGATCGCGTAATTACGCATATTGTTTCACCAAAAACGCATTACAATAAAATAAATGCGTACAAAAACGTATTGAGAACCAAATACCCGCGTACACACTTCAATAGAAAAATCGAGGCACAAAATCATACTCAATACTTATTGAAGTTTGAGGTATTGAATGACATTCAAGTACCTCCAGCAATTACTAGTCGATGATTGCAAGAAAATAAAAAGAAGTCGGCTGTTTGACACAATTACTATACTCGTACAGTATACTCAACAAAATTGATAACGCAATACGTCCGATTTTCATTGCAAAATTGCGGTATTGTTGATTGATAAAATTGAAGTCATCTAACATTCTGAAAGCAACAAATAAGGTTTCCATTTTACCAATTATGTAACCCAGCATTTTAATTCCACACATCTACATAATGATGGTGTGACAATAAATATTTAATTTGGTCACAAAAATAAATTTCATAGGATTTACCGAATATATCTTTACGAAACTTTGACAGTGTCTTTATATTAATGAAAGCTCGGACAAGTTAAAAAACCAGCCAGATCGGATTTGTTTCACTGGAGTTATGGTCCTTGTTTTGCTGAAAAATGCCATATTAAGCCTTGTGAACGCTCTAGCACCTTCATTTATTATTTGATCTTTATTAAATTTGCACAGATTGTTAATATCAATGAAAGCTCGCACAAGTCCGTAAACCAGATAAATCGGATGAGTAACACCGGAGTTAAGGCCCTTGTTTTTTTTCTGGAAAATGCCGTTGTTTGCATTGTGAACACTCTAGCACCTTCATTTATTATTTGATCTTTACCAAACTTGCATAGATTGTTAATACCAATAAAAGCTTGGATGAGTTCTGCAATCAGCTAAATTAGTTTAGTAAAACCAGAGTTATGGCCCTTGTTTTGCTAATAAATGCCATATTAAGTCTTGTGAACACTCTAGCACCTAAATTTATTATTTAATCTTTATCAAACTTGCACAGATTTTTAATATCAATGACAGCTCAGAAAAGGTCGAAAACCAGCAAAATCGGATGAGTAACCCCGGAGTTAAGGCCCTTGTTTTTTCTGAAAAATGCCGTTTTTTGCCTTATGAACACTCTAGCCCCTTAATTTATTATTTGATCTTTATCAAACTTACACAGATTGTTAATGCCAATGAAAGCTTGGATAAGTTCTGAAACCTAAAAATTGGGTCAGTAACACCAGAGTTATGGCCCTTATTTTGATGAAAAATGCCATATTAAGCCTTGTGAACACTCTAGCACCTTCATTTATTATTCGATCCTTATCAAACTTGGATAGCTTGTTTATATCAATGAAAGCTCGCATAAGTCGAAACATAGTCAAATCGGATAAATAACACCGGAGTTATGGCCTTTGTTTTTTCTGAAAAATGCCGGGTTTTGCCTCGTGAACACTGTAGCACCTTCGTTTATTTTTTGATCTTTGCCAAACTTGCACAGATAGTTAATATTGATAAAAGGGGTGGCCCACCCCGACCCTCACAAACCTATTACGGGGTGAATAAATGGATTACCATTCATTTGAAATTAATCGAAATTAAAAAAAATATAATAATATTGATAAAAGCTCGGACAAATTAAAAATACTGTAATTTGCCTCTTTAAGACGATAGTGTCTTCATTTTTCATCCGATGTATATTAAACTTTAACAGATTGTTAATATCAATGAGAGCTTGGACTAGTTTAAAAAGCACCTATAACGGAGCAGGAACACCAGAGTTATGTGCCATGAATTATTGAAAAATGCCATTTTCAGCCTTGTGAACACACTAGCGCCTTCATTTTGTATTCGATCTTTCCCAATCTTGGCCAGATTGTTGATATCAATGAAAGCTCAGACGAGGTTGAAAATCAGCCAGGTCGAACGAGTTACACTGGAGTTATGGCATTTTTTTTCAATTTTGTTTTGTATTAGACAAACATTCTATATTATAAAGTTTACAAAAAATCAGACTATTTTTTTTGATTTGGGTGTAATTTTGCTAACTACCACAAAATCCTGAAATATAGCTCAGGCTCAGATTATTTCATGAACTTGCAATCTTCAATACCTTAGGATTTCAAGAAGTTTCAGATTTTTGAGTTTATGGTTGAGCAATGCCGCAAGTGCCTCCAAAAATCAGACTATTTTTGTTGATTTGGGTGTAATTTTTTATAAAAAAATCAACAATTTTGTTTTTGTATTAGACAAACATTTTATATTTATAAAGTTTACAAAAAATACTGGAATATAGCACTAAACCAGCTTATTTCAGCATGTGGGGGATCGGTGGATTCTGGGGTTGTCTTGATCAAATTCGTTTGGTTGGGAACACCCACAATCTATATATATCCAAGATATAGCATATTCCAGAAAATGACTCCGATGTAAATGGTCCAATCTGGATGCCTTTCGAACTTGTCCAAGCTTTCATTGATATTAATAATTTGGTAAAGTTTTTAAAAGATCGGATGAAAGATGAAGGCACTATCCTCTTAACGAGGCAAAATATAGGATTTTAACTAAATCAAGGGCCATAACTCAACTGTTACTTGTCCGAATTGGCTGATTTTCGAACTGTCCCTAGCTTTTTTTAAAATTAACAGTATGTGCAAGTGTGGTAAAGATCAAATAAAAAATAAAGCTGCTAGAATGTTCACAAGGTTTAATATGGCATTTTTCAGAAAAACAAGGGTCATAACTCCGGTGAAATTATTCCGATCTTGCCGGTTTTGGAACTTTTCCGAAATGTCATTGATATAAAGACGCTGGCAAAGTTTAGTAAAGATCCGATTAATATTGAAGGCCCTAGAGTGTTCACAAGGCAGAAAATAGCATTTTTCAGAATAAACAACGGCCATAACTCCGGTGTTACTGTTCCAATTCAGCTGATTTTCAGCTGAGCTTTCATTGATATTAACAATCTTTGCAAGTTTGGTAAAGATCAAATAATAAATGAAGGTGCTAGAGTGTTCACAAGGCAGAAATGGCATTTTTCAGAAAAGACAAGGGCCATAACTCTGGTATTACTAATCCAATTTTGCTGATTTTCGAACTTTTCTAAGCTATTACTGGTATTAACAATCTGTGCAAGTTTAGTAACAATCAAATAATAAATGAAGGTGCTAGAGCGTTCACAAGGCAGAAAATAGCAATTTTCAGTAAAAATAAGGGCCATAACTCCGGTGTTACTAATCCGATTAGGCTGGTTTTCGAACTTGTCTGAGCTTTTATTAATATTAACAACCTGGTAAAGATCAAATAATATGTGAAGGTGCTAGAGTGTTCACAAGGCTTAATATGGCATTTTTCAGAAAAAACAAGAGCCATAACTCTGGTGAAATTAATCCAATCTGGCTGGTTTTCGAACTTGTCCGAGCTTTAATTGATATAAAAAAACTGGCAAAGTTTCGTAAAGATTTGATTAATAATAAAGGATCTAGAGTGTTCACAAGGCAAAAGTTAACGGACGACGGACGACGGACAACTCGCCATCCCATAAAAACAACGCTAAGGTGACCCCTGGAAAATATACATGTTGAACGGAAAGGGTCATGATGGAGGCCTCCATTGAATTTTATAACATTTACACGTGTTTACATGTGTTATATGTATGTTATGTGACAACTATCTTTTTGATGTATGGATCACTTGGGTTTTTTGTGTATTTTCTAACGATGCATAACACGTTTGAAAAGGACTCATTAACAATTGTGGCCTAAACAGAATGCAACATCTGATTGTAATTCCTTCTTAATTTTCATTATTAAAATTGGGTTTAACAACCCGTAAACGCCTAGGATCATACTAGAGCTGATTTACGTCTTCATCCTATTTAAATAGCTTACATTATCCATGATTGCAAATACGTAGACTGTTATGTGCCCGGTGAGAATAGACAGACAGACAATAACATCCTATAGAACAAGTTCAGCGACTTGCTCAAAGACACACCTATAAACACACTGACAAATACGGAGTTGAACAACTGTGCCTCTTGTTTATAAAACAAGACATGTGTCCTATGACAAAGATAAACATGCCTCCAATCCAATGTAATGAAAAATTCAAAGGGTCATAACTTGAGGCATATTAGCTCCATTTTTACACCAACAAGATAGCATATCTTGACATCTAGCCTACCATCATGTACAACAAAAAATCCGCGGATTCACATGTCTCGCCTAACGGGGGAGGGTAAAGACAACTGATGCTTAAAGGAAAGTTTGTAAACATTTTAATAACTAAAAACAGTTTGCTGAAATGACATTTAAGTGCATTTGTTGAAAAACAAAATGCCATTCTATAAAAACAAAATCATCAGCCCCAAAAATTAAACACAAAAAGAAGAAAATAAAATGCAAAAAGCAATTTGGAGGGGTCATTAAATGTTTAGGGTCGGCCCCTAAAAACAGGGTCGGTCGGGAAACTGGAACCACACCTATTATTTTAATTGGCCTTATAACAAATATATAAAGAAAGACAAAAATATCGGACAGGGAAACAGGACGACATTCAATCACAAAACGCAAAAACAAACACGCAAACAGACAAACGAGAAGGCAAAAGTAATAAAAAATGCAAACGACATCACCAACACAAAATAGTTGACAATAGGGCTACCGCCTTGGAACGGTCAGTGGCAACAAAGCCCACTGGGGGTTTAAACCGGTTCTAGGGTGCACCAAACCTCACACTCACCCTACTGTCATCCCATTAAAACAGGATAGTGTAAATAAAGAAATCCTCGCCATGATCTAATCTCTAACCAACAAGGCAGCATCAATAGGCAATATAAGTAAAACACAAATATGCTCGTGTAAATATAATACAAAAAAACAATAGCAGAGAAATGTAGAGAGAGAGAGATTAAATAAATATACATACTTCTTTTCAACGCCCTTGGTGTCCATGACCGCGCGAAAGCAAATATTCGAAAGTATGACGGTAGGCTTCTGTGTCTTCATTGGGACTTCAATACCGACACTTACCTTGTTAATGTCGCATGTCGTCAAACGTATGTCGCAATAAATAAATAAAACGGTTATGGTCATTTAATTTATTACATCTTTGGTAAAATAAAGATAGATGTCGACATGTACATGTAGTGTCGACATGTACATGTCGACAACTACCTTTGTATATTCTCAAGCCGTTTTATTATATATCGACATAAATAAACATTTGTTTATTACACCTTTATTATCATTGACAAAGAAGATTGTTTTCCTTATCTAAACATACACAAGACAACATAATCATATATACACCGGCCAAGTCGTTATCTTAAGATGTCTTAACGCTATATATTACGTTAAAACGACATATGTTATAGAATGATCAAATAATGATCACATCATCTGGGGGGTACATTAAAGCTTCCATAGGTATGCGCTTCCGTAGTTTGCATTTGTTGAATTATATCGTCTTTTGTCGACACAAATATACCGCAATGTTGACATATATCATAACAACTCGTGTTAATCTAAATTGAAAAATCCAATAGAACACAACACAACGAGGCACGTATACGCTTCCGTAGAGTTAGGTAAATTATACATGTTTCAGATTTTATATAGTTCGCATATTTTTTTACAAACATAAACCCGTCATATACACGTATATAGAAATATGTATTATCAACAATATCAGGATGTTCACATAATCACGAGCAGAAAGTCACTTTTTCAGCACTAACATTACCATAAAGAATAACTTAAAGTCCCACTAGCTCCAAATTATCACAATTAATTATGAAAATAGATACACCTTTTACTCTTTATACCCGAATTTAGTTATAATATTGTGCTTGACTGCCATTGAAACAAACACAATATATTGCTATTTGGTTAGAAAAATATGCATACATGTGCTCAGTGAATTAATAGTTGCCACCTCATAATTCATTTGCAATGAAATTAACAGTTGCCACCTCATAATTCATTTGCATTGAAATATGCATATTTTCTAACCAAAAAAAGCATATTGCGGTTGTTTCAATGTCATACAAGCATACTTCTATAAGTTAAGATTCAGGTATAAAGATGATAATTTGGAGCTAGTGGGGCGATTTATAGCGCTTGATTATCCCATTTGATTATTGCGACAAAAAACACGTGATGTCTACATAACCTGTTTATTAAGTCGGCTAAGTTACATGTTGGCAGAAATATGCAGCCATAAAAATCTCATCAACATAATAAATTGTACCCTTAAAGTATCAATGAATCTTATTTTAATGATATCATGTTTGAACATCCTGCATCTTTGTATAAAAAAACAACACCATGTTGAATGTACTTTAACCTATTGACAGTAATTTATTTTCGTAAACATTGTTACCCTGACATAATTGTATTTCTAATTATAGAAAACATCTTGTTGTTTGGTAGTTTCGTAGAGGGAGTGTCCTGTAATGGGATTATTATTTGAAAGGAAATGTGGAAACTTACATGTTAAATGATGGAGGACTAGCGTATTGAAACCATTTATTTGAGAGTAAAACATGCAATTAGAACTATACTTAACCCAAATGAAATATTAAACGTGCTCATATCAAACGACTATAAAGATCGCAAATTCCCACGAAAAATAACCTCGGTGTCAGCATATACAAAACAACATCGTAAAAGGGAGAAAGCTTCGACTACAAGCACATAGATAAACTCAACGAATCATTGAGTTGTGTTTTCAGATCAATTTCAGTCACATTTACATGGAATTAGAGATATATATCGAAGAACCCACCACACGTTTATAGCATGCTTACATCCACACACTGTTTTGATGTTCAACTCATAAGTCCATGCTCAACTCATGTGTCCTGCTCAACTCATGTGTCCATGCTCAACTCATGAGTCCATGCTCAACTCATGCGTCCATGCTCAACTCATGCGTCCATGCTCAACTCATGCGTCCATGCTCAACTCATGCGTCCATGCTCAACTCATGCGTCCATGCTCAACTCATGCGTCCATGCTCAACTCATGCGTCCATGCTCAACTCATGTGTCCATGCTCAACTCATGTGTCCATGCTCAACTAATTTGTCCATGCTCAACTCATGTGTCCATGCTCAACTCATGAGTCCATGCTCAACTCGTGTGTCCATGCTCAACTCCTGAGTCCATGCTCAACTCATGTGTCCATGCTCAACTCATGTGTCCATTCTCAACTAATGTGTCCATGCTCAACTCATGCGTCCATGCTCAACTCACGAGTTCATGATCAACTCACGAGTTCATGCTCAACTCATGAGTCCATGCTCAACTCATGCGTCCATGCTCAACTCATGCGTCCATGCTCAACTAATGCGTCCATGCTCAACTCATGCGTCCATGCTCAACTCATGCGTCCATGCCCAACTCATGCGTCCATGCTCAACTAATGTGTCCATGCTCAACTCATGTGTCCATGCTCAACTCATGTGTCCATTCTCATCTTATGAGTTCATGTTCAACTCATGCGTCCATGCTCAACTCATGCGTCCATGCTCAACTCATGCGTCCATACTCAACTCATGTGTCCATGCTCAACTAATGTGTCCATGCTCAACTCATGTGTCCATGCTCAACTAATTCGTCCATGCTCAACTCATGTGTCCATGCTCAACTCATGTGTCCATTCTCATCTTATGAGTTCATGATCAACTCACGAGTTCATACTCAACTCATGTGTCCATGCTCAACTAATGTGTCCATGCTCAACTCATGTGTCCATGCTCAACTAATTCGTCCATGCTCAACTCATGTGTCCATGCTCAACTCATGTGTCCATTCTCATCTTATGAGTTCATGATCAACTCACGAGTTCATGCTCAACTCATGTGTCCATGCTCAACTCATGAAACCATGATCATATTCATGCGTCCATGCTCAATTCATGTGTCCATGCTCAACTCATCAGTCAATGCTCACTCCATGAGTCCATTCTCAACTCAAAATCAAATTGTTGTAAATAATATATTAGCACTTTCTGCTATAGTTTTGCATACACTCATTCACATTTGAGGGTATCAAGTGGTGTAGCTCAAACGGTTGTGAAATATGAACCCTGAAACTTGATTTTGAGTACGAGTTGGAGTTGAGCATGAGCAAGAGTTTTAATTTGAGATTAACAAGCTACTAAATGTATACCTCATGTGTTTACAACCACTGGGTGCAAACTCCAGATTCACAAAGTTGACTCATCAACAATATACACCTAGCTAGAGCCAATGGTCTAAACTCTTGTTCAGTGATCATCTTATTTATTTATGCTGGTTTAAAATCGCGATGACATCGGTATGAAGTCGCAGTGACCTCGGTTTAAAGTCACGACGACCTCGATATAAAATCGCGATGACCTCGGTTTTAAGATGCGGTGTCCTCGGTTTGAAGTCGCGGCGACCTCGGTTTAAAGTCGCGTGACCTCGATTTGAGGTCGCGGTGACTTTGGTTTAAAGTCGCAGTGACCTCGATTTAAAAGTCACAGTGACCTCGTTTTAATGTCGCGGTGACTTCGGTTTAAAGTCGCAGTGACCTTGGTTTAAAGTCGCGGTGACCTCGATTTAAAGTTGCGGTGACCTCAGGTTAAAGTCGCGGTAACCTCATTTTAAAGTGACGGTGACCTCGGTTTAAAAAAACCGCTGACCTCGGTTCAAAGTCGCGGTGACCTTCGTTTAAAGGCACGGTGACCTCGGTTTAAAGTAGCTGTGACCTTCGTTTAAAGGCACGGTGACCTCGGTTTAAAGTCGCGGTGACCTCGGTTTGAAGTCACGGTGACCTCGGTTTAAAAGTCGCGGTTACCGCGGTTTAAAGTCGCGGTGACTTCGGTTTAAAGTCGCGGTAACCTCGGTTTTAAGGCTCGTCCGAAAGACTGGAGAAGTGGGTGATCGAACACACGACCCCTGGATTGCGAGTCCAGCGCGTTACCGCCAGACCACTCATCCGTTCTCAATTCGATGATAAGCATTGCCGAATAATTCTGAATGGAATAACGATCATGAACAATGATAACCTGCAGCGTCCTCGAGTCGTTCTACATTATACCAGTTATATTACTCACGCAATTCATCTTTGATGAGTGTTGTTGAGAAATTGCTGATTTTCATTAGATTTGGGCGCCATACTACATGTATGTGTACTATATGGTACAGATACTAGATTACATTTCAGCAGTCAGTACTATTGTAGAGTAAGACGGACCTGGATTTTAGGTCGCTTTCAGTGTCTGAGCCTTTAAGTTTATTTTAAAAAGTGTCATTTAAGATGATAATGGTGACCATAGTTGTGTTTCTGAATCAAGAGTTACTTAAAATTACCCAGCTCGATATTTTTTGATTTCGATAATATCTGATTCTTCACTAGATTGCCGACAGTCTCCTTAACCCTTAGCCTGCTGAGTATGAATACAACGAGTTATGCGACCAGTATAAACCAGATCAGCCTGCTAGTAACTCGCAGACTGATCAGGGTTTACAATGTTCGCTTCTCACCAGTAATTTCTCCAAAAGCATACCTTTGTAACTTTAAGGAAGACAGTCTATTATACAATTATAGCGAGATAAGAGTTAAACATCATAACATGTTATTGCCACTAGCAAATCCGGGTTCAATTGGTGAAACAAAATTCCCCTAAACTTTCTAAATTCTATTGATTAATTTGTTGACTTGAACAGTTTACGTAGAATTGATCTTTTTTATATTTTTATATCGCATTATCGACAAGCTTTACAATAAACATCTCGTGTAAATCAGATATTACTCATTATGTCGAGTACATCTATATTGATATATTGTTATTGTTCTGTTTTAACGCGATCTGAAGAAAAGGAAAAATTGTCAAGTTCACTGAAAACGATCAATTGTAAAATCAACATTTCAATTTTTTTTTTTTGCATTTGTTGAATTATATCGTGTTTTGCTGACAAAAATATATCGCAATGTTGACATATATCATAATAACTCGTGTTAATTTAAATTGAGAAGTTCAATATAGCACAACACGACGAGGCACATATACGCTTCCGTAGGTGGAATATTACTGCCAGTCTGTTGGTCACTTAGCTACATACTGAAGGCGACTTAATGAACTTTATTGGCATATTATTGCCATACGGCAGCGTATTGGCGTAATGTCGCGATGTCGACTTGATAATTTATACAGGACATTTTGTAACGTTTCACCGGTACTAGCGTATCCAGAGTTTTAAGGTTTAGTTCCACTAAATCAGCCGGATGTGCTCGCATGGTGCAGTCTAAAGTAGTTCTGTATTAAAGAGTGCTAATATTTTTCTCTTTAAAAACTTTATTTAGTGCAATTTCCTGTTCTTTTTGGCTGTAACTGTATTCTGGACATGTTGTTGATATTTGAAAAGGAGCTCATCATGTTTTTGACAGTTTTTGATATACATTTCAGAAGTGAAAGTAGACATGGTACGAAATTGCAAGGGGTAAAAATAGCTTTGACCTGGTGTAGTATACAACTAAAGAAATGTTTCTTAGAAGGTATTAAACCCGCTATTTCCTTGTTGATGTTTAATAGCAGACATGTTTATTTGCATGATTAAGAAAGCTTCCCAGAATTCTAATCAGGTTTGATTTTTTAACAGGTTGTCAACATTCTAAATTTACTACGGAAGGGGCATGGAGACTCATTTACGCTATTATAACCTATAGGGAGAAATCATGTATTTTTCAGAATTGCATAAAAAATAAATGATTTTTTAGGCATTTATTTTGGTTGAATAGGTGAGTTGAACTCAAAAACAGAGAATTTTTTTTTGTTGATATTTTTAATTTTTTATGGAATTTGTGTTAAAGATATATGGCAATTTTTTTTAGAAGCTTTTACTGCAAGATAAATGCATACCCGCCTTGTAAAATGTCAAAGCGAGGGGCGATAACTCTAAAAGATGCCATTTTTAGAATACGTTTTAAATGACAACCATCGTGTGTTTTTTGTTTAATAAAATACGAGGAGATACTTGAATTGTTGTTTTAGCTCACATACTACATGAATTTTGCTGCATGTTATTTCTTTATCAAAAGTACATGAAACTACGAGTTGTTTGACTCAACTGTAATTTTGACTTGACCGTCCTCGCAAGAACTTTAGGCGCGTATTCGATGGAGCGGATAGTATTGGACACCCTCTCATATGGGGAAAGTATACGTAACAATCGCTACTGTTCAAGATGGGAGTTGGGGCGGAGAGAGGAAGGGGGAGGGCATCTGAGCTGAGATTTAAAAAGATGCGCCTCATCCACTTCCCACCCCCTACGCCAACTAAAATCATGAAAGTCCGTTTTGAAAGCTCTTGCAAGCATACATTTTTAAACATATTCAGATAATATATTTGTTGCAGTGTTTTTGACTAGACTGTCCAGTGTCTAATTGTCATCCGCAACTTGGCGCAGTCAGTAGCGCAGCAGATTTGCAACCGGATGTGGTGCGACTGAGTTTTGTCGGTGTGTTCTTGGGCAAAACACTTTCCCTTAGCCTCGTCCGACGGATGGGACGTAAACCGGGCGGTCCCGCATATAGATCTATCATCCAAGCATGTTAAAGAACCATAGGAATCTATTCGATAATAAGATTAGGGCACGGTTCCCGGATTCCTATGTATCCTTCCCCTCTCTCTGGGGTGGTTCTAAATAACCTGTACTGTGTTGATGAGCCGTTAAACAACATTCAGTTCAATTCATCCGCAACTGCACTCAGCACTGTCATATGTACTGTAGCTGTCCCATGCTAGTATCATGAATCAACCGTGGAATATGTCACCCACACATAAAAGAGTTTGAGGGGATCTTACTTGTAGTAGTTTAAATATAGACCATTTGTAGGTTGAAACCTAAGAATTTTTTATCAGACAGAAACACTGTCGTCTACTTATTCAATGATACATCGAAGGAAAGTAAAGAAGGCCATTTTTTTACTTTATATTTTAAAGTTGAATGGTGTTTTATGTCATTATAGCTCATTTTAGGCCAAATTTCCTGGGTAGAACCAGTACTGTATACTTTTTGCAATCCGTAAGAATCGACACTTTCTCACCTACAAGTTGAGCTCCCAGTGGGAATTGAACCCGCAGCGGTGAGAGGTGAAAATGAGAATGTATATAAATATAAAAAGGGCAACCGAACATCTCCATAACTCAATATGTCCATGGGACACGAATGACCGCACTGGAAACAATTCGTGGAAAATTGTACAATGCAATAATATATATTCATAAATACAGTTTATTTTGATGCAAAATCGATATGCTCCTCTTGACATAATAGATAAACATCATGTAAAGTTTCGAAACAATTGGTTAAAAACTGTGGAAGGATATAGACGCACAGATGACTAACACCATATGCCGCCTCACCATTCTATGGTAAACAATAAACATTTAAGGTCCATATTAAGGTCTTAAATATTATCTTTCATGACTAAGTAAAATTATGTAACAAACTAAGTAAAATTATGTAACAAGTCAGATATCGAAGTGAATTATTTATTTGATTTAAAACATTTTATGTCAAATATTTACACCAAAACATCCCAAATATAAAGGTATTACATAAAAAAAAAATTTGCATCATAACAATAATTGTATTTATTTATTAAAGGGACACACGGCATTTTTGAAATATTTATCAAGCATTAAAATTAGCATATTGATTGATTAATCAATAATTGATTTTCACTTTACACCCGCTTGCATATATTTAAATTATAAGTTATAACATATTGGAGTTAAACAAAAAAACGATTGCTGCATGTCCCTTTAATATGCACACCTCTCAGACTGTATTGTTTATATGGTGCAAGTCATTTTCAACATATGTGGGGTTATATATATATACAAGTATCTGTTTGTTGTTTTTTGGTGGAGGCAGACCACCCACTTTTCAGGGTAGAATCAGTAATATACACCTCCTGCCATCTGTTATTCCACAAACTTTATAATCCAATAAAATTCAGAAAACATCATTTTAATCCAATAAAAAAATTGACCATGGTCTGTCAGATTAACAGAAACACATTTATATTTTCAGCCACTCCAATGAACTGACCAGTTAATGTCACCATCGATCCACCTCTGTCAACAGTCAGACATGCATGTTGATATGATATTGTGCTGGACTGGTGATCCTGTTACTAGACATATTTTTCTTGAAGTTGATGCTAGTACTGTCCGTATGAGGTATTGTCGATTCATGATTCATAAAAAAAATATATCGTATACCGTCGCGTTATACTATTCTTGTTTGTTTAAGTATTTCTGATTATTTTGTTAATGTTGTAAAAAGTTATTACATATGTGACTAGACACTTGTTTCAATAAAATTGTGACTTCAGTAACATTTTTCAGCTAACTCCCAGCATCTCAGGACATCAGGCTCTGAAAATAAAAATGATACAGATTCTGTTTAACCATACATATGCTAGTTTTGTTTCAACTTAAATAGATAACAAGTTGGTGAGTTGAAACAGATGAATAAAAAGTGACTATAGAACCTTTTTAATAAGTATATAAATTGAACAGAACATGGTGGGACCATCGACCAGAAAAAAACTATATAACATGACATTCTAATTTTACTTTAATATTTAAACATGATCAATGGTGGTTTAAAGTATGGGACCAAAATACGGGTATCGCCGGTTACTTTTCTTAGCAGTTTTTCGTGTTTAAAAAAACCTGTTTTGAGTTGTTGTTTTTTGTTCTTCATGTTTTTAACAAAAAATGGATCGGAGGGTCTAAGAACTGAAAAAACAAACAAAAAAACTCTGGCATAAGTTAGCTCAACAACACATTATGTCATTTAGAACCGCCCTTGAAAGAGGGGAAGGGCACATAGGAAAATTAAAAAAGATACATATTTTGTTTACCGTAACCAGATTTCGTTATAACTTAAATAGTTAACAAGTTGTAGAATTGAAATATGTAAATGAATAGTGATTATAGATTTACATGTACCATAAATTAAAAATAATCGTTTTCTACTAATCAACACATTACCGGTATACCTTATTTAGAGCAACCCCAAAGGACACATAGGAATTCGAGAACCTGTCTTACTCTTACTAATGAATATATTTCTATGGTTGTTTATCGTGCTCGGAGGATAGACTCCTCATTTTCAATCCCAATCCAACATATTAGGATGAGGAACAAACAAGGCTGACAAAAGTAATAAAAAATGCAAACGACATCACAAACACAAAAGGGTTGACAATAGGGCTACCGCCTTGGAACGGTCAGTGGCAACAAAGGCCACTGGGGGTTTAAACCGGTTCTAGGGTGCACCAAACCTCACACTTACCCTACTGTTATCCCATTAAAACAGGACAGTGTAAATAAAGAAATCCCCGCCATGATCTAATCTCTAACCAACAAGGCAGCATCAATAGGCATTATAAGTAAAACACAAATATGCTCGTGGAAGTTGTATTTCCCGAAAACACAGACGAAACTCAGTGGTGCATGTGTGACTTGAACCCGGAAGCTCCAGATTGCTATCGGCCAGCGTGCTATTGCTGGGCCATGCCAGCACATTATGTTGTCAGGGTCTTGGTTAAGTTTAATATTTTAATACAAGGACCTTTTTATTTTGTTTGCTCATTTTACATCCGTACTAAGCACAATATGACCTATTTATGTGTCGAGTTGCTGTAAAACACCATTTTTATTTTTAGTATAAAAAGTGTGAGACTAAGGTGCACAAAGCTACATATTTTATAAAGAACATACATTGATAAATTCATAGATTTTTTGAAGCTGTGCTTACCTACACACTGGCTTATAGACTAGGCTGTTGATGTTGTTATACTGTGAGACTGGGAAACTTGACTTGAGTCTGTGGTAACACTGCACAGTGCCTCTAACTTAGCAGACCTGAAAAAAACAACAGTCATATTTGATATTGTTTCATTTGTTTTTCATATTAATAACTCTGTCCAACTTTTTCAATGCTATCAATACCAGCTTTCCATACTATTTGACTTAAAACACAACTGGAATTGAATGTGGTGCTTTCCAGAAGATGGATACTGTCCAAAATGTAAGTCACAGACAGTCACTGGTGGCATTCATAAACAAATAATATTTTCAAGGCCAGGGGCGTAGCTTCCTATAGTGGCCTACACCTTTTTTCTGAGAAATCGAAAAAGTAAAAATGCCAACAATGCAATAAAAATCGGAGGCCTAGGGTGTGTGTGTGTGTGTGGGGGGGGGTAACAATGCAATAAAAAGCGGAGGCCTAGGATGGGTGGGGGGCGGGAGGATGGGGTGTAAGGAGGACAGACTATTTTAGTTATAAGATATATAATTTACGGTAAAAAGTAAGGATATTGATGCTCTTATAGGCATATTCGCCGGTACGAAATATACGCCAAAACGCACCTCCGAGAGTATAGATGAAAATATTTTTTCCGGGGGAGCATGCCACCAGACCCGCCTAGAACTCGGTCTACACATCATATTCAGCCAAGCTACGCCCCTGAAGGCTTACATTTTCATCAATCATTCATCACTCATTTGTTCTAAAAAATGATCAGAATTATGTTAATATATATGAACCACCACTATTTTATATGTTTCAACGTTAAACAATTGTCCTACAGTAATTAAAAGTGTATTTACTTACATGGGCTACAGACAATCCATGCCATGACCCATTTGGCTGATTTGCTTGGTGTGTTACACTTTTCAAATTTAATTCTCCGACATAGATCTATTTGTTTGTAGTTTGTAAATTACACACTCATGCAAAACTTGGAATTATATACGATCGTGATTGTAACACTGTTTCGACATACTGTGCTTTTCACCAGGTCCAGAGAACGATTTTGAATCGAAATTTTTTTTCGTTACGGGAAATTTCATATTAAAACATACATCAATAGAAATGAGTTTTTTGACGCTTTCAGCGATCTCCACGCCATCTAAATCGGTTGACAAATCGTCCCACAATCCACAAAAGTTCATTTTACCCCCTGGATCCCCATGTAGTAACGATTTAATTCCACTCCTGTAAAATAATCCATCGATCTATCGGGCAGGATCTATCTATGTGTGTATACACGCATCAGCATAATTTGACCTGTGTGAGCTATCTTTAGCACATCGTTCAGTTCAATTCACAATTTAGTTTCAGTGACTGTGTGACATTATGATATGATAATTTCTGTGTCGGCGCCATTTTGAATAGCCTCTGAAAGGGTGAAATGCAGGTACCAACTTTCAAAACGGTCACGAAAAACGTATATTCACGAAAAAATAAGAAAATTTTCAGAAAAGGTAGAACTGGCTCCTGACAATTTCAACAATATTTAAAAATATACAATTTTTGTGACCGTTTGAAACATTCAATTTGGCAATTTCGAAGAAGACAAGCACTTTTTTTTTTTTCGATCTTCGCATTTGTACCGCGATTTTCGACTAAATTGTCAACACGATTGTTTGGTGAATCTCCGACATAATAAATTACCTCTGATATGTTTTGTTTTCTCTGTCATCTAGTCTAAGCTTTAAATAATTTTTTTTAAAAGAGTACTATAAAATCCGCTCATCTGCACGTGCTCGCAAAATGGGAACTACGTTGCCTCTAACCCCAATTATTTGCGGTCCAGGAACGTGAAATAATTCAGCTGCGTCCCTACTGATATTGTCACATCAACAACCTTTCCCAGTAGCTTATCACAGTTGTATTGT
This sequence comes from Cyrtodaria siliqua, assembly GCA_037043455.1. Lineage (NCBI taxonomy): Eukaryota > Metazoa > Mollusca > Bivalvia > Adapedonta > Hiatellidae > Cyrtodaria > Cyrtodaria siliqua. Next base: position 61,668 of record JAWPHD010001553.1, on the reverse strand, counting down.
GTGTTGTTTACATGTATGTTTATAACCGCAACGTATGGGGTGCTGATTTCATGATAGGAGGAGATATTATGTACGTTTTCATTTTGTGGTACAACATAAACAGGATGTTGGATAGGACGCGAACTTGATCAATGGGCGGTAAAAGATCGCATCGCAGTTGGTGGAAGGATTGTTGTTTTAAATTAGGAGATATCTAGGATAAAAAGTAAATCTGAGTAGGTATAATGATGGTTTTACGATCTGAGATTACACGGCGACGTGATAGGTCTCAGATTTCTTCTTATCCAATCAGAAAGCGCCTCTTATTGTTGTTGCTTTAGAATGAGTGTTTATTAGATCCGGGTTATTAGATCCGGGACGCATCTATAAAGTCAGATCGATGTAGTTAGTGCCTACAATTGCAATTCTCAGCACTCCAGCGAATAGTCGAAAATAATAATCGCAAAGTTAAAGTAATTAAATTAAGTGATTTTTTTTAAAAGACAAAAAAACCAACAACACTGTTTAACAATGAAGATTTCAACTGGTCTAATTTTAGTGGCGTCACTTGTGATACGTAAGTAAATATTTGATATATATCAGCTTTTGTATATCAATTTCAATATTGAGCGGATATTTAAATAAATTAGCAAAATGTATACATTACACATACATGTTTTTACACAACTCACTATTACGCGAATGGACATAATTCTTGCCAAATAGTGTTTCAACCATTCTGTTGTATCCTGAAATTACAGAATTTTGATAATCTAAGTATGGACTATCGAATAAATATTTTAATACGAATTCATTACATTACATTTTACAGGAAATGCATTTTGTTTTCCCCTTTTATATGGCTTACAATCAATATAAAATCTGAATTTATATGTTACTTATAACCGCTGCTCCCAACTAAATTCCATTATGTTTATTTCGCTCTTCGGGGCAATTAATTTTATTAGATACTGGGACCATACGCCGTACGACATGGGGAAGCATATAACTCCATGTCCACCGCGTATGCATGCCATCTTTGGGATGGTTTAAATTGTGTACTATTGATTTTATGAATATTGAGTTCTGCTCAACCCGGGGCTAGAGGGCGTGGGCGGTAGCTAGCATATTTCACTACCGCTCATGAACAGTCTCAATCAAACCGAGACTGCAATATTTCGTATGTGTCGTGCTCGGCCGTTTCCAAAAGTCCATTATGATACTTTTTATGTAGACCGGGTTGTAGAGAATTTCATCTGAAATTATATGTTACTTTTGAGACCGGGTGGTAGAGAATAAGTACTACGTCAACAGTTTCATCTGAAATTATATGTTACTTATGTAGACCGGGTGGTAGAGAATAAGTACTACGTCAACAGTTTCATCTGAAATTATATGTTACTTATGTAGACCGGGTGGTAGTGAATAAGTACTACGTCAACAGTTTCATCTGAAATTATATGTTACTTATGATGACAGGGTTGTAGAGAATAAGTACTACGTCAGCAGTTTCATCTGAAATAATATGTTAGTTATGTAGACCGGGTGGTAGAGAATAAGTACTACGTCAACAGTTTCATCTAATATTTATATGTTACTTATGTAGACCGGATGGTAGAGAATAAGTACTACGTCAGCAGTTTCATCTGAAATTATATGTTACTTATGTAGACCGGGTGGTAGAGAATAAGTAAGACGTCAACAGTTTCATCTGAAATTATATGTTACTTAAGTAGACCGGGTGGTAGAGAATAAGTACTACGTCAACAGTTTCATCTGAAATTATATGTTACTTATGTAGACCGGGCGGTAGTGAATAAGTACTACGTCAACAGTTTCATCTGAAATTATATGTTACTTATGTAGACAGGGTTGTAGAGAATAAGTACTACGTCAGCAGTTTCATCTGAAATAATATGTTACTTATGTAGACCGGGTGGTAGAGAATAAGTACTACGTCAACAGTTTCATCTAATATTTATATGTTACTTATGTAGACCGGATGGTAGAGAATAAGTACTACGTCAACAGTTTCATCTGAAATTATATGTTACTTATGTAGACCGGGTGGTAGAGAATAAGTACTACGTCAACTGTTTCATCTGAAAGTATATGTTACTAAGGTAGACCGGGTGGTAGTGAATAAGTACTACGTCAACAGTTTCATCTGAAATTTTATGTTACTTATGTAGACCGGGTGGTAGAGAATAAGTACTACGTCAACAGTTTCATCTGAAATTATATGTTACTTATGTAGACAGGGTGGTAGAGGATAAGTACTACGTCAACAGTTTCATCAGACATTTTATGTTACTTATGTAGACCGGGTGGTAGAGAATAAGTACCACGTCAACAGTTTCATCTGAAATTATATGTTACTTATGTAGACCGGGTGGTAGCGAATGAGTACTACGTCAACAGTTTCATTTGAAATGATATGTTACTTATGTAGACCGGGTGGTAGAATAAGTACTACGTCAATAGTTATTTCTGAAATTATATGTTACTTATGTAGACCGGGTGGTAGGGAATAAGTACTACGTCAACAGTTTCATGTGAAATTATATGTTACTTATGTAGACCGGGTGGTAGAGAATAAGTACTACGTCAACAGTTTCATCTGAAATTATATGTTACTTATGTAGACCGGATGGTAGAATAAGTACTACGTCAATAGTTATTTCTGAAATTATATGTTACTTATGTAGACCGGGTGGTAGAATAAGTACTACGTCAATAGTTATTTCTTAAATTATATGTTACTTATGTAGACCGGGTGGTAGAATAAGTACTACGTCAATAGTTATTTCTGAAATTATATGTTACTTATGTAGACCGGGTGGTGGAGAATAAATACTACGTCAACTGTTTCATCTGAAATTATATGTTACTTATGTAGACAGGGTGGTAGAGAATAAGTACTACGTCAACAGTTTCATCTGAAATTATATGTTACTTATGTAGATCGGGAGCAGAAAATACTACGTCAACAGTTTCATCTGAAATTAAATGTTACTTATGTAGACCGGGTGGTAGAGAATAAGTACTACGTCAACAGTTTCATGTGAAATTATATGTTACTTATGTAGACCGGGTGGTAGAGAATAAGTACTACGTCAACAGTTTCATCTGAAATTATATGTTACTTATGTAGACCGGATGGTAGAGTAAGTACTACGTCAATAGTTATTTCTGAAATTATATGTTACTTATGTAGACCGGGTGGTAGAATAAGTACTACGTCAATAGTTATTTCTTAAATTATATGTTACTTATGTAGACCGGGTGGTAGAATAAGTACTACGTCAATAGTTATTTCTGAAATTATATGTTACTTATGTAGACCGGGTGGTGGAGAATAAATACTACGTCAACTGTTTCATCTGAAATTATATGTTACTTATGTAGACAGGGTGGTAGAGAATAAGTACTACGTCAACAGTTTCATCTGAAATTATATGTTACTTATGTAGATCGGGAGTAGAAAATACTACGTCAACAGTTTCATCTGAAATTAAATGTTACTTATGTAGACCGGGTGGTAGAGAATAAGTACTACGTCAACAGTTTCATCTGACAATATATGTTACTTATGTAGACCGGGTGGTAGAGAATAAGTACTACGTCAACAGTTCCATCTGACATTATATGTTACTTATGTAGACCGGGTGGTATAGAATAAGTACTACGTCAACAGTTTCATCTGAAATTATATGTTACTTATGTAGACCGGGTGATAGAGAATAAGTACTACGTCAACAGTTTCATCTGAAATTATATGTTACTCATGTAGGCCGGGTGGTAGAGAATAAGTACTACGTCAACAGTTTCATCTGAAATTATATGTTACTTATGTAGACCGGCCGGTAGAGAATAAGTACTACGTCAACAGTTTCATCTGAAATTATATGTTACTTATGTAGACCGGGCGGTAGAGAATAAGTACTACGTCAACAGTTTCATCTGAAATTATATGTTACTTATGTAGACCGGGAGTAGAAAATACTACGTCAACAGTTTCATCTGAAATTAAATGTTACTTATGTAGACCGGGTGGTAGAGAATAAGTACTACGTCAACAGTTTCATCCGACATTATATGTTACTTATTTAGACCGGGTGGTAGAGAATAAGTACTACGGCAACAGTTTCATCTGACATTATATGTTACTTATGTAGTCCGGGAGGTAGAGAAAATGTACTACGTCAACAGTTTCATCTGACATTATATGTTACTTATGTAGACCGGGTGGTAGAGAATATGTACTACGTCAACAGTTTCATCTGAAATTATATGTTACTTATGTAGACCGGGTGGTAGAGAATAAGTACTACGTCAACAGTTTTATCTGAAATTATATGTTACTTATGTAGACCGGGTGGTAGAGAATAAGTACTACGGCAACAGTTTCATCTGCCATTATATGTTACTTATGTAGTCCGGGAGGTAGAGAATATGTACTACGTCAACAGTTTCATCTGACATTATATGTTATTTATGTAGACCGGGTGGTAGAGAATATGTACTACGTCAACAGTTTCATCTGAAATTATATGTTACTTATGTAGACCGGGTGGTAGAGAATAAGTACTACGTCAACAGTTTCATCTGAAATTATATGTTACTTATGTAGACCGGGTGGTAGAGAATAAGTACTACGACAACAGTTTCATCTGAAATTATATGTTACTTATGTAGACCGGGTGGTAAAGAATGAGTACTACGTCAACAGTTTCATCTGAAATTATATGTTAGTTTAGTAGACCGAGTGGTAGAGAATAAGTACTACGTCAACAGTTTCATCTAAAATTATATGTTACTTATGTAGACTGGATGGTAGAGAATAAGTACTACGTCAACATTTTCATCTGAAAACATATGTTACTTATGTAGACCGGGTGGTAGAGAATAAGTACTACGTCAACAGTTTCATCTGAAATTATATGTTAGTTATGTAGACCGGGTGGTAGAGAATAAGTACTACGTCAACAGTTTCATCTGAAATTATATGTTACTTATGTAGACCGGGCGGTAGAGAATAAGTACTACGTCAACAGTTTCATCTGAAATTATATGTTACTTATGTAGACCGGGCGGTAGAGAATAAGTACTACGTCAACAGTTTCATCTGAAATTATATGTTACTTATGTAGACCGGGAGTCGAAAATACTACGTCAACAGTTTCATCTGAAATTAAATGTTACTTATGTAGACCGGGTGGTAAAGAATAAGTACTACGTCAACAGTTTCATCTGACATTATATGTTACTTATGTAGACCGGGTGGTAGAGAATAAGTACTACGTCAACAGTTTCATCTGACATTAGATGTTACTTATGTAGTCCGGGAGGTAGAGAATAAGTACTACGTCAACAGTTTCATCTGACATTATATGTTACTTATGTAGACCGGGTGGTAGAGAATATGTACTACGTCAACAGTTTCATCTGAAATTATATGTTACTTATGTAGACCGGATGGTAGAGAATAAGTACTACGTCAACAGTTTCATCTGAAATTATATGTTACTTATGTAGACCGGGTGGTAGAGAATAAGTACTACGACAACAGTTTCATCTGAAATTATATGTTACTTATGTAGACCGGGTGGTAGAGAATAAGTACTACGTCAACAGTTTCATCTGAAATTATATGTTAGTTATGTAGACCGGGTGGTAGAGAATAAGTACTACGTCAACAGTTTCATCTGAAATTATATGTTACTTATGTAGTCCGGGAGTAGAAAATACTACGTCAACAGTTTCATCTGAAATTATATGTTACTTATGTAGTCCGGGAGTAGAAAATACTACGGCAACAGTTTCATCTGAAATTATATGTTACTTATGTAGACCGGGTGGTAGAGAATAAGTACTAAGTCAACAGTTTCATCTGAAATTATATGTTACTTATGTAGACCGTTCGGTAGCGAATAAGTACTACGTCAACAGTTTCATCATTTTAATGTTATGTAAACAAACCACCTGCTCTGAAAAAAATTATTGTGTCATAAACAATATCACTATCATGTCAGGTAAATACTATATAATAAATAATATTATGCAATTAAATAAGTTCACCTCTCTGAAAAATAATTAATAATAATCCTATTAATTATTTTCACAAATCAGCGCAAAACCAGCCTCCTGAAAATCCCAAGCTAAAAAATAATTTCTATTCTAATTATCTGATTATAGTCTGAAAATTAAATTAGATCGGCACTAAATACGTAACACCGGTAACTACTAATATACCGATGGGTCTAAATAAATGGCTAAATCAGTCCTGAAATTAAATATTCAGCACAAGAATATCTTACCACTGAAACAATTTCAATGAAATTATCTATTTCACTAAATAAAAAATTATAACACGGACATAGATTATAGAACGAACATAAACAAAACAACAATTTCTCACATATACATACCTTTCTTGGTTCTTGGATCTGGTCTTGCTAACTAAAGTGCAGGTGATTTGTGCAATGCAAAAGCTCATAGGGTGATTTTTAGTGATGAAGTCAGGTAAGGAAGCCTTAATTTCACTGGATATACAGACTTTTGTTATTTCAGTGAACATTCACTAAACCTTCTACTAACTTATAACTCTGCCATAGTAAAGCAGTCTCTATTAATAAATATACACCTAAATGTTAAACACTAGCACACACTATCGTTTATCTAGGTCATGATTAACCTGTCAATAACAAAACAACTTATACATAACCAAATACCTTATAAATTATATGAACACCTTTTAACTGATTATATTTCACAGCAACACTTGTATAACTCATCAAACTGTTCACGTGTCTTCCCCATTATTATACGATGCATCCATGTAAGAAAGCTACACTACAGTATACCTCGCGGTGAACATTGAACTCGGGCGTGTAAACAGACCGTGGAAACAGAATTAAACTTGTCGCTATACTAACACATCGATTTGAAATACTGTAAATAACGCACTACCTCGAGGAGAATTTAAAGGATTCACCGAATTGCATATATATTAAAATGCAATTAAAAACTGATATGAAAATGTTGAAAAGGATGCTATATACTGAATATTTCAATAACCACGTGACATCTGCAAAATTCTAAATTTAGCTTAGACTTATTGTACTCACAAGATAAATAGATACAATGGCATATAATGGTTATACTAATTCAACCTACGGCACTTTCCACTAGTCCAAATCCATATAAAATAAACACAATATATTAACACATCACTGAGTCAAAATCACACGAATTGTCCACACAAATTGTTCCTGGGTCCAACCGTACTGTACACAAATAGTTCCTGGATCCATACGCGAGGTCTCTTCCCACCAACTGTCAAAATGAAAATAAACATTCGCGAAGTGCGCACTATAAACAAATCACACACAACATTTAAAAAATAACTTTGAATTGCCGATTCCTTCATCCTTCCCTCTCGGGAAAACATAACGCGTAGATACAATACTGGACCGACGTCTCGGTCGCCAAAACATACAAAGCATGGTTTCCGCGCTTCGGGGATTCCCTGCCATATCTCTGGCACTTTTACAATTCTGGCCCTCTCTATTTCCATATGTCCCGACGCCGACACCGACAAAATCTGCCTGGGAGCCATTTGTAGACCGGTTGGTAGAGAATAAGTACTACGTCAATAGTTCCATCATTTTAATATATGTAGACATCAGGGTTCATACCGAATATATAAAAGAGTACGAAAGTGGCCTGCAACAATAAAATAAAAGCATATAAATATACGGCTCTAACTAAAATATGCATTATACTTGCAATTCAACCGCGCACTAAATTTAACACAATGGATATGAATAAAATACAAATATTCAGCACCGGTTTATTAGTTCTACCCTGAGTTACCATTCCTGCCTCTGTATTTATTTATGTTAATGGATAAACGAAGAACTATATTTACTTTAGTATCCATGGTGTTGGAATGCCTAAAATTCATTATATCTTTTCTTCCCAGTTTTAAATTAAGTGTATACTATTTGTGCCACTCGTTGGGAAATGTTCAAGAAACGTAATGCGGGACTGGACTATTTTAATCAAGTGTTTAGTGAGATACAATCTCATTGGTTTTGGTCTTTCTGACAGCATGAAGAGTTGCACAACTCAAGGGCGTAGCCAGAATTAGGTAGTACTCACACACAAAATAGCTGAGGGCCAAAGGCGCGATTCGCGCTAGGGGGTTATTGGTATGCACCCATGAACGTTTTTAATCAATGGTGTAAAATGGCGCAATTTAGCACATTCTATAAACACGTTCGGTTCCTTTCTTTCTTTGCACTCTGTTTTAAAGTTAATTGGAGCTAAACTATTTGTAAAAATGTAAAAAAAAAAAATCACTATTTTGTTTTCTTCTGTGTTCACAAGATATTAATGTCCTCATGCATATGTCTTTAGATTACATTTCATCCGTCGTCCGTCTGTCGATCCGTCAACAATAGATTAAACAACGTCTCTTAATCCGCATGTCGGATTTCACCAAAGGTGGTGTGGAAGCATCCTTACATACGGTTCTTCAAAAATTGTAAAAGTCTTGACCCTAGGGTCAAAATTGACTCCGCCAGGGGCGGTATCAGTTAAAAAAAAGAAAACACAAAATGTAATATTGTTCTCCGAAACCATGGGGTCCAGGACTCTGATCATGAATGGGCATGTATTATCATCTAAAATGGATTATAGTACTTTACAACAATATGTGATCATTATTGAATCCACCCGGGGTCACATGTTTTACATTGGGAAAACGTTAAAAGACCTTCTTCTATATAACTACAATGTCTACAGTTTGGATACTACGGTAGACTCCAGCTTATACGGACGTTCATGGCACTGAATAATTATTTTGTTCGGAAAACCGGGTTTCCTGATAACTTGTGTATTGGCGTACTGTCTAACTGTACAGTAGCGGTATACATAATGTCTGGTTTCATCATATTCATTCGGGTTTATTGTTAAATGTTTACGTAAACCTTTAAAGACAAGGTTTGAGATATTCTTGTAGATGATAACGATACAATATATTTATTACATTGAAACGATAAAATTGATAAGTGATCTGGATGACGCAGTCTGCTGTCATTTTTTATTTTGTATTTATTTACGAACTTCGAGATATCGCATACAGCGTAAACACTTCACGTTCGCGGGTGTATTTCATATTTCTAACATGTTCGTCTTAGTTTATAGAACGTGAAACTGATGAAAATATTCACCAAAACAAGCAAATAAAACTTTAAGCTTAAAATAATTTATTGGCAAATATTTCAGGGAATGGGTCGCTTTTTCGTAGTGAGTCATCATTTTTAGAGTAAATAATAATTGTATGAACGTTCTATTGGTCGAAAAAGCCGCTATCTCGATAAGCATTGGGCATATTGGTTTTATAACTCATGCCCCCCAATTCGAGTGTAGTTTATTGTTTATAACTATCCGATTCCTACAGTCGTCGCACGAGTTTTCATTTTCCTATCCACACGTGTTACTATGATATTAACTGTAGAAATGCGCTATGTGGCAAACATATTTTGCAGTCACATGATCATTCGATGTTTCCCGTGGCGGAATCTTTCCCGCCGGACATTTTTAAGACATAATCTTCCCGCGACATCATGAAAATGCGTCTTTTGTGTGGTCTGCACATGTAAAGTTGCCACGTCTCTGATTAATATTTCTTACATATCTAATGTAAACATAAATATTTATTTATTTAGCATAAAGAAAAGACTGATATAGATCTAGAGTTTTCTTCTTTATTTTTTCAAACTGGGCAAACATGTATACATACGTGAGTGGTGTGCGTATAGGTAGTTACGCCCTTGGTAACTAAACTGGCTTCACCACCCTTTCTGTTGTTTTTTGTCTCTTTCATTGTAGTTTCAAGTCCTTGTTTGCAGTACATTGCGGACCTACGATGCCACTGCGTTCGGACGCTTTGGTTTCTATAGGACCCTAAATATCATTTGGCGTTTGAATAATGTTGGTATTAATTTTTAGCTCTATTAGCCAAAGGCCAGACGTGCTTATGCGATCACTTTTCGTCCGTCACCCCTCTGTCCGTTTGTCTGTCTATCCGTATGTCTGTCTGTTAGCAATTTTATAGGATCCTCTAAAACCGCTTGAAGGATTTTGATGAAACTTTATCACAATGTTACTTAGGAGGGTTCCTTTTAGATTTGTTTTTTAAATTTAAGGAAATTTCAAACAACAATCTCCACCAAAAACACATTTCATTCTAGTGATATATCACATACATATTCCTTGGGTAAGCCTCCATCAAGTGTCTGCTTTTCATTGTTGTCAAATAATAAAAATAAAATGGCCGCCACGGCGACCCAAAGTTTACATAGAAAAGTGATAAAATTTACATCTTCTCTGAAACAGCTTGAAGAATGTTGATGAAACTTTATCACAATGATCTTTTTGATAGACCCTCTCAGATTTATGTATTTCAAACCCATACGTCATCCAAAATGACCACCCTAGCTAAAACTATGTCAAATTTAAGGAAATTTCAAACAACATCTCCTCCAAAACCATGTATTCTATTTGACTGAAATATCATATACATGTATTGATCTCTATCAAGAGTGTGTTTGTTGTTGTCGTCAAGTATTCGAAATGTCCGCCTCAGCCACTTAAAGTTTACATACATTTAGAGTTATATAGGAAAAAGGTTAAAAATGACATCGTCCTTTTTGTGCCTTCCTGCATTCAAGATGGCCGCCATGACTGAAACTAGCTTAATATTATATTTTGTAACTTTCAAATAACTTCTCTGAAACTATTTATTTTATTCTAATGAAATATCATGTAGATATTTCTTTGGTAGGCCTCTATCATGTTTTTGAACCACATTATAACAGTAGAGCGACTACTGGCCCACTTGCGCCTCTTGTTCGCTAAATCATTTTAGTCTATTTACGGTAAGTTAACACCTAATTCGATTTTAACACATCTCTTATTCAAGGAAGGTATAATATTGACAAGTGCAGTCATAGTTTAGGTCTATTTACAGTAAGTTAGATAATATTGTTATATGTGTTGTGTCTCTGTCAGGTTCGAGATTCGAACTCATAATCCTCAACTTGCTTGGAGAAAGTGTATACCAGTAGATTATAAGAGTCCAAATACGCCGTAAATTGTTGTCGTTTATAGTCCTCATTAAAACAATACCAATAGTTTTCTTCTGGTAATAACTCGTGTCATGCTAAGTGTGTCATTCTTGTTTGAAATTGTCATTTGACATGTAAGGAAGGAAGAACTTTTATCTTTGATCTGAAAATATTCAAACGTGAAAGTAAGGTACTGTAAAAGTGTATTCTGTCCCGTCGGTTGAATTTCAGGGTACCCACGTCCAATTGTCCAGTTCTTTCTTAGTACTAATTTATAAGTATTTTCTGATTGATTTTCATTTAGGAGAAAGGTACAACATTATGATATTATAGGTGTCAGGGTAACTGTTAACTGAACTTCAGGTAAAATCAGATGAAGACCAGAACAATGCATTTTTACTAGATTATATATGAAGGGTTGCTATGTTATTGATACACATGCTGACACAATGCACACATAATACACTTACCTCACATGCTGACACAATGCACACACAATACACTTACCTCATATCAATATCAATAATGGCGAGTATCCACTACCAGTATTTCTAAGCAAACCTCGTTATACTATTTAAAATCGCTTATAAGCTTACTCTATTATATTTCAGTGCATGTTCGGCATTCGGAGAGCGTAGATACGTACAGTCTGAGTTACAGCTATTTCGATGAGATTGCCCAGTCTTATTGTGCAGCGTCTACACCCGGCTGGGTGTTCGCTCTTAGAAGGAACTGTGGAGGAATCGCACCTACCTGTAATGATATGTGTGCAAGTGCAAAAACAGCCATCCTTACGAGGATCAATAGTCAAAGATCACAGTACGTGATTTCAATTATTGCACACACACACACACACACACACACACACACACACACTCTCTCTCTCTCTCTCTCTCTCTCAAATCACTTTTGTTATATATGTAGACCGGGTGGTAGAGAATAATTAATATGTCAATAGTTTCATCATTTTAATATATGTGGACATCAGGTTTCATACCGAATATATGAAAGAGTACGAAAGTGGTCTGCAACAATAAAATAAAAACATACAAATATAGCCTTACCAGAATAATAAAGTTGTATATATTTCTCAATACGCATCTGTATAAATGTAACAGTTTATACCATACTCATCTATGAACATTACGATCTCAGGTTCGGTCTTAGAACCGCGCCCAGCAAGTCATAGGGAGAGAATGAATGAAAGATGGATAAAGAGATCTGGTAGGCTGGTTAGTTCTATTGGCGGAAATGCGATAGTGACGTGCATAACTATCTGTGCAGGGTGATGGATCCCCAACTTACATACAAAGCTAACAAAACATGGAACATATTTATAGTACATCAACATCACAAGGCATACAAATGACAATCACATGACGATACAGTACACAGATAAATATAACAGGTACAGGTATAGGATAAAAGATTTGTACACTCTGTACATCCATACATAACAATGATAACACAATACACATATAAGAAACCTGGGTTACATATATAAGCTTAATGTCATAGATAAAACCTGGAAACCATAACTACTCATTATATCGTTCTATTCTTATTCAGGGTCGCCTGTTTCGATGCATTCCATATAATGAAAAGTCATCCAATCCTTCATGCGAATCCCTTATCTGTACAACCGGATGCTGGCAAAGTTAATCTCGGAACGTATGGATACGGCGCCAATGGTTGTACTTGGAAGCCAAACCACTGTGGACCAAATTACTGCTGCTGTAAAGCTTATTAAACAGTAGATAGTAATATATGCACAGAACAGAACCTAATGTTCAGCTTGTACGTACTGCTTGATTAAGTACAATATATATGATGATAAACGGACATTGCAATACAATTGTATGGATAGAATAAACAGAAATAGTACAGATAGTTCGGTCTCTTGCTCGATACACGAGACACATTTAGCGGCTTTTGTGGACACGTTTGGAACAATATACCGGTCGACATACTTTCTCTTCCTACTATGCAGTCATTTAAATATAATTACAAAAAATGTTTGTTGCAAAATGCACATTGATATGAATGATATTGAAATAAATACTTGTGTTTGCTTGGATATATATGTACATTATGTAATACCATAACGGTCTTCTATATTTCAATATACTTGTGTTTGTCGAAGAATGAATGTTAACTTTTATTGTTAGTGCATTTGTTAAAAATCACTAAATGTATGTTAATTTATGTACAGAAGACCACATGGAAAATATGATGTTTATTTCTTGATATTATGTCATAATGTGTTACCTTCTTTAAATAAAGAATTTATTATCATTATTATTGTTATTATTATTATTATTATTATTATTAATATAGAAATATTTACGAAGTTGTTAGTTTGAGATAATATATCAAAACATGTTGTAGCATGGTCGGTGACATTTCCTTTGATGAATGCAGAGCATTAAATCGTTTAATTTAGGGTAACTAAAGGGGCGTGGCTATGCTGTGCTACAACTACCGGATATTGGAATTTAGAGTACGGTCACTATGACGTCACAGTGTTACTAAGTACACCATGCTACAAAAAAGATAGAGTCTGTCTCAGCTCGTTGGTTATTTAAACTCCTCGATGGGCTACGCCCATCTCGGTGTTTAAATAAGCCAACTCGCTGAGACCAGACTCTATCTATTACTTAATTTACACTACAGCTATGGATATTGGAATTTGAAAATGTTTCTACTTAAAATAGGAGTATGCTTAAAATGTGCCCACTAATACCTGGTTGTCTGTATTTACATCTCTAATTATTATAGGGAAACAGTTATTTTAACATTGATTTATTACCCGGGATGGATGGAACTAACGAGCCAGGGTCCCGAGTTCGAGACCAATAAAACTTTCATATGACACTTATTGACAGTAAATGATGTAATGATTTGTGTCTTTACTTTCTACAGATGCCAATTACATGTATGAAATTAGAATGATGTATGTACAGTCTATCAATTTTTATTAAAGGTTTAAGAATAAAATATTTGCTTTTATGCAGTGTTTGTTCCTTTTACATGTATCACTTAAGCTGTATATGAAACAGTGGCAAATGTCTTAAAGAAATAAATAATTTGTGAGTGAAATTAAATTGGCATTTTGTAGGTCCTTGACAAATATGGGAGTCAATCACGCAACTCATTGACATATATATAGGAGTCAAATCACGCAACTCATTGGCAAATATGGGAGTCAATCACGCAACTATTTGGCAGATATGGGAGATAAGCAGGCAACTATTTGACAAATATTGGAGTCAATCACGCAACTATTTGACAGTTATGGGAGTCGATATCGCAACTATTTGACATATATGGGAATCGGTACCGCAATTATTTGACAAATATGGGAGACAATCCCACAACTCCTTGACATATATGGGATCCATCATGCGCAACATGTATGTAAGATTTCAGGAAAGTCATCCATTAATTTCAGGAGTAGTCGTCACGAGACAAGTAGTCGGAAAGAAAGGCGGACGACGCACCATGGCATAAGCTGATCTTGTATATTCGCTGTAAACGGAATGTCAGCTTGAATAAACCGTATACAATAATTTCAATAGATATATACTTTGTTTATCATTTGCGACAAAATCTATATATATACCATTCAACCTATTAAATCTTAATTTACCATAGTTTTAATTTGCACTTCGTTGGTCATGTACATGCCAAAATGATGCCATGGAACGTCACTGCACACCGATGAGCGTCACATGGAACGTCACTACACATAACATCACTGAACTTCACATGGAACGTCATTGCAATTTCTAGCATAATAGTGACAATATATTGTAAAAAATTGTTACAGTGACCAATTAGTATTTCCGTATATATTTGTATAATATTCCTGTTTGATACGATTACTTGAACTTGAACGATAACATCCATTTACATATCGGTATTCAGGTTACTTGGTTTATTTATTGGTTTACACATCTATCACAACTTTAACTTAATATTAAGTTCTGTTTCGTATATAATTATCGTTTACTCACTAGTAGGTCACACAATTCAACTGTTCACCAGTTGTCAGTATCCAAGTAACGATAAAATTACATTGTTTTTACAGTCGTAACATAATTTACCCTTAAAATAATAGATATTGAGTTTGTACCTGATCATATTCAGTGCGTTAGGAAACAGTGCACGCATATGGCAGACAGGCATTTCTTGGACAAGACAAATACTATTTTAATAGGGAATGCAACACTTATAAGCGTTTAGTGTATTTTTGCAGCGTTACATGCGCAATAACTGAACTTGTCGTATCACATAGCTTAATCCTAAAGTCCTTCGGGCGTTATTTGCCGTGTGATAAGGCAATTCCAGTTATTTCCCCCCTTAGATAACTGCAATTGAAAGTGGTCACATGACCTGTTATAAGCCAATCGAAATGCTTGTTTTTCATTTCATTTCACTAAACTGCAATTATAACTAATAATATATAATTGTAACATACATTTGAAGTGATATCTTTAATAAACTATCATTCGAGTAAACGATGGTTTTTGTGTACAATGATTAAACACTAACGATTATTTAATAAAGAAATTAATTCAAATGTATGTTACAATTAACTATCGAATTATTTAACTATACGGCGCTAAACATGGCGTTAATATAAACATTATTAGTTACTGCCCTTTTCCACTACATTATTGCAAATGTAAACCTGTGTCCACTTGTCAATGTCGAGTCGTTGAAAGTTGAGCCTCTTTCTGAAAAAGTCACTCTACGCGGCCCGAATGTACAAAGCAAATACTAAACTTTAACAAAATATAAACTGATCAAATTCCAGATCCTGCTAAAAATAAATCGGTTAAAATAAAAAATAAAAATAAACACTTTAACACTTAAAACATGAGAACTTTGCAAGCAATAATTAACCCAGAAAGAACAACTGATGCTTCTACATACACCAGTAACGACCGTCGAATGATATGTCCGCACTGAATTTCCGCCCACGCATTCCGTTGCACAACTTCATGATGACAACGATGCCGGTATACTTGACAATCCGGTAAACTAACAAACAATGAACAAGTTACTAGCTGAATCGGTGCCAACACAAAATATAAGTAATAAAGCTAAATGTGTTCGGTTGTGGAGAAAACACCGGAATAGTTCAGAATATGGTCATGGGGCTGAATATGGTCACAGCCTTGTCATATTTCATAGTAGAGGTAAGAAACACATCTGGAGAGGAATGCTACCCCGAAACTATCTATGAGATGATAGTTGCCATTTAAAAATACATGAAGGTAACGTTTTAGGTATGGTATGGATGTTGTTGGTATGAGGCGCGTCTTGGGCGCAAAGATGAAACAATGGTCTAGAAAAGGAGTAGGGAAAAAATAAACAAAAAAGGCAACAATAAGTTATGTTGGCCAGGAAAATATCTTGTCTGAGAAGGGTTTATTAGGTACTGATACTCCTTAGAAACGTCTGGATACCCTACTATATAATATTGGGCTGAAGTTTGCTTTCCGTGCTGGTCAAAAGCACCGGAATCTAAGACTTGACTCGTCCTCACATATTAAACTAAAGGCATCGCCGACAGACGGACGTCGATACCTAGAGCACACCGAAAATGTCTCAAAGACGAATGCCGTCGGTCTGCAACCTCGGAATGTGGAATCAAAAATGACAAGGGCCTAGGAGAATGTGGAAAACCCAGACAGATGTATTGTTCACATATAGAATCGTATATGAGCAAATGGTATGTACTTATTTTAAGAATATAAAACATGTTGAAAATGTAGTTTTGGTATATGTATATAAGTCGGTGGCTATATAAAATAAACGTTTAGAAAAATACTACAAGAGCTACACATGAAAAGAAAATCAAATAAACTATCTTTTAATTTATTCCTTTATTATAATAAAATATATATTGTATTAATATTAACTAAATAAGAATTGAACTGTCATTAGTTGCACATAATACGTGTACATAATGAATTACTATTTAAAATGAAATACAAACATCCATATGACTAATCTCAGTATTATTTATTCTCATTCTTTCTTTCTTTTTTATGATCTCTCCCCCTCTCTCTTTCTCCCTCCCTTCCTACCAAGCAGTGTAGTGATCTTGGGGGAAATATGACGATGCCTGTCTGGAACTGAATAAATAAATAAAGTTCTTGCTTCGATGTTTCACGTGTTTAGTTTTATTTCGTATTTGTGGCGCAATCGGCAAAAACCTCAAACCAAGGGAAGTAACTTTTATAACCCCTTCAAGAATGGAAGCAACTTTTGTAACATACATTTGTTGTCCAATAAGGACAAATTAATACAATGCTAGTTTCAGTGTATAATATCAAGAGAGATATACAACATCCTCTGTCAAATATTTAAAAGTGTAATACTATTTTATCATGAGTCACGGAAACCCTATCGACACATCAGACTTACTAGGCAAATAATAATGATAGTGGAATAAATGGTTAACAACATTAAACAAGACATTTTTTACACAATGCAGAAATTGATAATCATCAATTTTCCTAAACTTTACCTTAACGGTGCTACACACTATCAATTTTAACTGAGCTCTGTTATAAAACAATATAAAACAATATGTGGCAAGTTACTGCATACCCCGTCGTTAAGAACTAGAAAGTCATAATAACACTCGTTCACGCACACCTAATTTATCTGTGGCCATCAGATAAAAATCAGATATACAACTTGTAAGTGTGAGGTTTGGTGCACCCTAGAACCGGTTTAAACCCCCAGTGGCCTACTTACTTTGCCACTGACCGTTCCAAGGCGGTATCCCTATTGTCAACCCTTTTGTGTTTGTGATGTCATTTGCATTTATTATTACTTTTTCCTTCTTGTGTGTCTGTTTGCGTGTTTGTTTCTGTGTTTTGTGGTTGACTGTCCTCCTTAAATGCTACTTTCCCTTGTCCGATCTTTTTTTATATTTCTTTACATACATGACTAACCGCTATACATAACAACGGAAACAAGTAACCTCTCATATTAGAAAATGAAATATTCAGAAGCATCCTATAAGTAAATTAATCAGTATAACACCAGTAGCCTTAGCTGGGTACATCACTCAACACCTTTAGTGATGTAACCTATCAACTTTTAACACAATAAGCCCATATATTAGCTACATGCAAAACTACCCCTTCCAGTGAAGTACATTGAACGGGCAAACATCACAATTCAGTATGACATTCCATGTTACGGATGGTATAAATAAAACAAAAATTACTGTGTCATTCTAGTCACAATTACTTACACTGTTAATCAATATTTCAACTATACCTGTTATATAAAATACAACAATGAAGACTAGAAAAAATGCTTACATTTATAAACATGTGAACAGTGTTTTATTTATATAATATTTCAAATATTAGTCTGTAGAGTGAAATATACCAAATATAAGGGAAGTAACTTAGGAATTCCTTATTATTATGTTTTACATTATAAATAAGAGTTATTTCTCAAACTTATAACAAGTACATAACCGGCAACACCATCAGCGAATGGGTTATTCGAATAATTCATAATAACACCACACGTGTGCGTTGTCGAGATTTAGCGGGTTGTTATTGAGGGGTAACTGTTATTGAGAGGCGTTGTTGAGACTTGACTGTTATTGAGAGGGATTGTTGAGAGGTGACTGTTATTAAGAGTGGGCTGTTATTGAGAGGTGATCGACAGTTATTGAGGGATGACAGTTATTAAGATGTGACTGTTATTGAGAGTGGTTGTTATTGGGATGTGACTGTTATTGAGCGTGGTTGTTATTGATGGTGACTGTTATTGAGATGAGGTTGTTAATGAGAGGTGGTTGTTATTGAGAGGTGACAGTTATTGAGTGGGGCTTATTATTGAGATGATTGCTTTTAGCGGGTTTTTATTGAGGAGTAACTGTTATTGAGAGGGGTTGTTGAGAGGTGACTGTTATTGAGAGGGGTTGTTGAGAGGAGGCTGTTATTGATAGGTGTTGCTTTTGAGAGGTGACTGTTATTGGGAGGGGTTGTTGAGAGGTGACTGTTATTGAGAGGGGTTGCTTTTAAGAGGTGACTGTTTTGAGAAGGTTGTTCAGAGATGACTATTATTGAGAGGGGTTGCTTTTGAGAGGTGAATGTTATTGAGAGGGGTTGCTGAGAGTTGATTGTTTTTGAGAGGGGTGGCTTTTGAGAGGTGACTGTTTTGAGGGGCTTGTTGAGAGGTGAATGTTATTGAGAGAGGTTGTTATTGAGAAGTGACTATAATTAAGAGGGATTGTGCTTGGTATTGAGAGGGGACTGATATACTGAGCGGGTTTGTTTTTGATCAAGAGTGAAATGTTATTGAGAGGTGATTATAGTTACCAGAGTTGTTATTGAGGGTTGACTGTTATTAAGAGAGGGTGTTAAATTAAGAGGTGAGTGTTATTGAGAGGGGTTGTTGTTGGAGGAGGTGAATGTTGTTACGAGGTGGCTGTTATTGAGAGGGTATTGTTATTGAGATAACCGAAAGAAATATGAAAAGATCTGACAGGAAAAGTAGCATTCAAGGTGGACAGTCAACCACAAAACACAGAAACAAACATGCAAACAGACAAACAAGAAGGCAAAAGTAATAATAAATGCAAACGACATCACAAACACAAAAGGCCGTCCTCGGAAAATTTAGGTTTCACTTAATATTCTAAAGGTTAAAGAGTCTCCTGTACGCAGGGTTATTATTGAGAGGGTTTGTTCTTGATGGGTGAGTGTTACTGAGCATGCTGAGAGGGGGTGTTATTGAGAGGCGTTTATCTTGAGAGGTGAGTGTTATTGAGAAGGGGTGGTATTGAGAGGTGAGTGATAGTGAGAGCAGGAGTTATTGAGAGTAATTTTGTAAATCTCTGAGAAGTGGAATAAATTAATTTATATATACCATGGAGTGTTCATTTACCGTGGTACTAAATGTTCAAGCGTGTGAACGTCTTTAGACAGCGGCGATTATTTCAAGTTATTTATAGAAAATGAAGATATACTCCTTGTCCATATAATATTAATTCAACAATAATAATAAACTATACGAATAAAGAACAAACCTGCGTGTAAAATCAACACTACATTTCTTTTACTATTCTCGAAAGCGTTCCAATATCGTGGTAACCTTTTCCGGTTAAAGAACATTCAACAAACGCTATTCCGGTTCACATACGGCACTAGTCATTTTAGGCCAAGATATTAATTGAGTGTTTAATCAATGTTGAAATAATTGAAACAATTTATCCTGAGAGAAAATGTCATCTTGTTATAATATTGAAATTATTTTGAATGAAAAACGTGTCAATTTCTTTTGGTAACATTTGATGTTTCTGATTTTACTCTTCAGAAAACGTAGTACAATGAGGGCCTAGGAACTGATCACTCTCATATCTCTTTGTGGGGTGTAATATATAAGATGTACCCAATGTTGGCATGTGCCACAACTTGCCCATTTTGTGAACTTTAGTGAGACACTTTGTCTGACCTCTGTTGGTGTAAATTAGTGACATACACATCATTTCCCAGATTCCGCAGTCAGTTCATCATCTGTTTGAGAAAGCTCAGAATCACATGTTGAAATGTGATCATGTGCCAGATTTTGGGGACCGGAGGTATTTCGATAGTTTACGATTTGTCGCCTTTTTGTTTGTTTTTTGCTTTTTTAACACTGTTCTGCAAGGTATCATTTTGTTTTATTTTCTTACTGGTAATGGAATCTTGTTTTTTGTCAGTTTTCGTAGATTTTGTCTTGTTCTGAGAAGGGGTTACAAAGTTTGCCGGTTTGATAGAACGGGTCATTCCGTGATGGCCTTTCCAGCAATAATATTACTGATTTTTCTTCTTTCTTTAGGTCCTTTGATACTGGATTTCACTTTGAAAATGTTCTTTATTATCTGCTGAAAAATATCGCATTTGGGTGATAATTTATGATGAACAGGACTTGGTGGTACTGAATCCGTGTCTAAAATGCATATACTTGCATTAGAAACTGCATATTCACCATCGCCTTCATTGACCTGCTCTGCTTGGTGTCTTTAAGTTTCAACATCAGTCTGGTTCTGTATCCGCCCCTGTTAATGTTGCCATTATAATGCAGTATCCGCCCCTGTTAATGGTGTCATTATAATCCTTTTTCCACCCATGTTAATGTTGTCATTATAATCCTGTATCCGCACTGTTAATGTTATAATTATAATCCTGCATCCGCCCGTGTTAGTGGTGACATTATAATCCTGTATCAACCCATGTTAATGTTGTCATTATAATCCTGTATCCGCCCCTGTTAATGTTGTCATTATAATACTTTGTCCGCCCTTGTTAATGTTGTCATTATAATCCTTTGTCCGCCCCTGTTAAAGTCGTCATTATAATCCTATATCCGCCCCTGTTAATGCTGTCATTATAATCCTGTATCCGCCCCTGTTAATGTTGTTATTATAATCATGTAACCACCCCTGTTAATGCTGTCATTATAATCATGTATGCGCCCCTGTTAATGTTGTCATTATAATCCTGTATGCGCCCCTGTTAATGTTGTCATTATAATCCTGTATCCGCCCCTGTTAATGTTGTCATTATAATCATGTATGCGCCCCTGTTAGTTTTGTCATTATAATCCTGTATGCGCCCCTGTTAATGTTGTCATTATAATCATGTATGCGCCCCTGTTAGTTTTGTCGTTATAATCCTGTATCCGCCCCTGTAAAATGTCTTATTATAATCCTTTGTCCGCCCCTGTTAATGTTGTCATTATAATCCTTTGTCCGCCCCTGTTAATGTCGTCATTATAATCCTATATCCGCCCCTGTTAATGCTGTCATTATAATCCTGTATCCGCCCATGTTAATGTTTATAATTATAATCCTTTATACACCCCTGTTAATGCTGTTATTATAATCCTGTATGCGCCCCTGTTAATGTTGTCATTATAATCCTGTATCCGCCCCTGTTAATGTTGTCATTATAATCATGTATGCGCCCCTGTTAGTTTTGTCGTTATAATCCTGTATCCGCCCCTGTAAAATGTCTTATTATAATCCTTTGTCCGCCCCTGTTAATGTTGTCATTATAATCCTTTGTCCGCCCCTGTTAATGTCGTCATTATAATCCTATATCCGCCCCTGTTAATGCTGTCATTATAATCCTGTATCCGCCCATGTTAATGTTTATAATTATAATCCTTTATACACCCCTGTTAATGCTGTTATTATAATCATGTATGCGCCCCTGTTAATGTTGTCATTATAATCCTGAATGCGCCCCTGTTAATGTTGTCATTATAATCCTGTATGCGCCCTGTTAGTTTTGTCTTTATAATCCTGTATCCGCCCCTGTTAAAATGTTCATTCTAATCCTGTATCCGCCCCTGTTAAAATGTTCATTATAATCCTGTATCCGCCCCTGTTAATAATGATGTTATTATAATCATGTATCCGCCCATATTAATGGTGTCATTATAATCCTGTATCCACCCCTGTTAATGTTGTCATTATAATCCTGTATCCGCACCTGTTAATGTTGTTATTATAATCCTGTATCCACCCCTGTTAATGTTGTCATTATAATCCTGTATCCGTCTCTTTTGATTTTGTTATTATAATCCTGTGTCCGCCCCTGTTAATGTTGTCATTATGATCCTGTTAAGGTTGTCATTATAATCCTGTATGCGCCCTTGTTAATGTTGTCATTATAATCCTGTATCCGCCCCTGTTAAAAATTGTCATTATAATCTTGTATCCGCCGCTGTTAAAATTTCCATTATAATTCTGTATCCGCCTCTGTTAATGGAATCATTATAATCCTGGATCCGCCCATGATAATGTTGTCATTATAATCATGTTTACGCCCCTGTTAATGTGTCATTATAATCCTGTATGTGACCATGTTAATGTTGTCATTATAGTCATGTATCCGCCCCTGTTAATTGTGTCATTATTATAATCCTGTATACGTCCCTGCTAATGTTGAAATTATAATCCTTTGTCCGCCCCTGCAAATGGTGTCATTATAATCCTGTATCCGTCCCTGCCAATTTTGTCATTATAATCATGTATCCGTCCCTGTTAATGTTGTCATTATAATCCTGTATCCGCCCCTGTTAATGGTGTCATTATAATCCTGTATCCACCCCTGTTAATGTTGTCATTATAATCCTGTATCCGCACCTGTTAATGTTGTTATTATAATCCTATATCCACCCCTGTTAATGTTGTCATTATAATCCTGTATCTGCTCCAGTTAATGCTGTCATTATAGCCATTTATCCGCCCCTGTTAATTGTGTCATTATAATCCTGTATCCGCCCTTGATAATGTTGTCATTATAATCCTGTATCAACCTTTGTTAATGTTGTCATTATAATCCTGTATCCGCCCCTGTTAATGTAGTCATTATAATCATTTATCCACCCCTGTTAATCTTGTCATTATAATCCTGTATCCGCCCCTGTTAATGTTGTCATTATAATCATTTATCCACCCCTGTTAATCTTGTCATTATAATCCTGTATCCGCCCCCTGTTAATGTTGTCATTATAATCCTGTATCCACCCCTGCTAATGTTGTCATTATAATCCTGTATCCGCCCCTGTTAATGGTGTCATTATAATCCTGTATCCACCCCTGTTAATGTTGTCATTATAATCCTGTATCCGCACCTGTTAATGTTGTTATTATAATCCTGTATCCACCCCTGTTAATGTTGTCATTATAATCCTGTATCCACCCCAGTTAATGTTGTCATTATAATCCTGTATCCGTCTCTTTTGATTTTGTTATTATAATCCTGTGTCCGCCCCTGTTAATGTTGTTATTATGATCCTGTATTCGATCCTGTTAAGGTTGTCATTATAATCCTGTATGCGCCCTTGTTAATGTTGTCATTATAATCCTGTATCCGCCCCTGTTAAAGTTGTCATTATAATGTATCCGCCGCTGTTAAATTTTCCATTATAATTCTCTATCCGCCCCTGTTAATGGAATCATTATAATCCTGGATCCGCCCATGATAATGTTGTCATTATAATCCTGTTTACGCCCCTGTTAATATGTCATTATAATCCTGTATGTGACCATGTTAATGTTGTCATTATAGTCATGTATCCGCCCCTGTTAATTGTGTCATTATAATCCTGTATACGTCCCTGCTAATGTTGAAATTATAATCCTTTGTCCGCCCCTGCAAATGGTGTCATTATAATCCTGTATCCGTCCCGGCTAATTTTGTCATTATAATCATGTATCCGTGCCTGTTAATGTTGTCATTATAATCCTTTATCTGTTCCTGTTAATGGTGTCAATATAATCCTGTATCTGCTCAAGTTAATGCTGTCATTATAGTCATGTATCCGCTCCTGTTAATTGTGTCATTATAATCCTGTATCCGCCCTTGATAATGTTGTCATTATAATCCTGTATCAACCTTTGTTAATGTTGTCATTATAATCCTTTATCCGCCCCTGTTAATGTAGTCATTATAATCATTTATCCACCCCTGTTAGTCTTGTCATTATAATCTTGTATCCGTCCCCTGTTAATGTTGTCATTATAATCATTTATCCACCCCTGTTAATCTTGTCATTATAATCCTGTATCCGCCCCCTGTTAATGTTGTCATTATAATCCTGTATCCACCCCTGCTAATGTTGTCATTATAATCCTGTATCCGCCCCTGTTTATGTTGTCATTATAATACAGTATCCGCCCCTGTTAATGTTGTCATTATAATCCAGTGTCTGCCTCTGTTAATGGTGTCATTATAATCCTGTATCCGCCCATGTTAATGTTATCATTATAATCCTTTATCCACCCCTGTTAATGTTGTCTTATAATCCTGTATCCGCCCCTGCAAATTGTGTCATTATAATCCTGTATCCACCCCTGTTAAGGATGAATGGTCAACCTTTTTGTTGTATAATCAATTAACAAATGTAACTCTTAAAGTTGAAATATAGCGTGTCTTTTGACATATACTCTGAATTAAATGTATATAATATACAATCTGTTCAAATATTACACTTATTGATTGTCCCGTTTTGTCGCAGTAGCCAATTATACCTCATAGCGCACACGCTCCGAGTTTCGCCCTTTTTGAAGACAGGTAAGTGTCATGAGACCTGTGACGTCATTGGTACTAAGCGATTAGCGACTCCACATCTGCATTGTATATGTAGGATTACGTTTTATGGTACGTGTTAAAAATGCCGTGTGCAGGAATTGGTGTATTCTCTAAATTTATTTCTAAAGGCAGCTATGATCAAATTAGTGACTTACTTGCTGGCTTTAGAAACTACTATACTGAAAACAATCAACAGTTACTCTTAACAATTGTTCATCTAATTCACAAAATGTTTTCAAACCTCTTGTAATATCGTCTTTACAAGGTATAATGGTACCTGTTTTACTGTATGCGAGTTGTTACCTTGTGTTTTGTTTCGACAAGGGTCACGCAATTATGGTTAAGCTTTTTGTTAAAGCCAACAGGCAGCTGACTTTGTTAGGATGTCGTGTTGCATGTTGAGACTGCTATTTATGTTTTTTCTATAGATAAATATAGATATATAAATGATTGAGATTTTAAGTACTAAACAATAGAAAATGTAATGTTCACAACTTTCAATAGTGCTCCACACCTTGTTTTAAATCTCAATATTATTGTTTATATGATTGATGTATAATCAGTTTTGTAATATGTTATACTACTTTAAACTAGGTGTATTGTACCAGTTTTCGTTTCGACAAGAGTCATGCATATGGTAATACATATCAATAAATCGTTTGTTTAAATAGTATTATTAAAACTCTATACTCATAACTAATTGAGCCTGATAGAAAAATATTCAGTAACACTACATGTATTGCATGATGTATACATTTTTGATCTATATATGTACATATATATGTTGACTTTCGTCTATGTTAACTTTTGAATTTGTATTGTATGCTATAATTATATGTATATGCTCTCCTACATCTTGGAGGAAAATAAAGAATATATCTATCTATCTACTAACTAGGCAATACCGAGGCATAGTTTCAGTCTACTATATGTCATACAATGTGTGCATTATCAGCCTACTAACTAGGCAGTACTGCGACATTGTTTCAACTATATGTCAAACAATTTGTACATTATCAGTCTAGTAACTAGGCCATACTGAGAGAGTTAAGCATCTGTATTTATCTACCTAATTTATTTGCATTCGATGATACATATAACGGATTTTTAATTATAAAAAAGGCAAACATTGTAATATTTTTAAAATCATAAATCAACATCTACACACAGACCTTTATTATTAGGTCGTGTGACATATACATGTTTGTTTTTTTCAACTACAAACAAATTATACGGGCAAAGCGCAGGTCGGGCTTTCATAGGTTACACGTATGTACACGTATATGCATGCGAATGAATAGTTACCCCCCTTATTATACATTTCTCCATTTACAACTCGATCTTGTATTGGTGTTGCGTTTGTTATATGTTCTTCAGTCAGAGATAAATTTATGGAAATTTTGGAGGATATAATTTGAATATTGATCGTATAAAACTATCAACGTATACTGTCAACGACAAGGTATGCACTTTTTAAAATGTTATTGCAGATAATGAGCTATGTTTCAGTATTCTAACGTATCACACAATGTTCGTATTATTGCTAGCAGTAGCAACACATGCAAATGGATTGAACCACAAGTTGTTACAACATAAGTTACTGTTCTGTTCTCTTCATTCTGGCTGAATCATGTTCGTGATTATCGGATAGAAACTGTAATATGAATAAGGCACTGCCTCATAGCGAGCTTAACTCATTAACAAAACACTGGAATGCAAATGAAAACAATCATCAGCACATTATGGTTATTAGAGCCACCTCAGTGAGAGGCGAAGAATAAAAATTAATCATTAAACTCTGCCCTACTCTTACTGTCAGAAAGATTGTAATAATTATTTAACATGCAGACAGGATAGCCTTTGGTAGTTTGAACCTTTTATTTACCATCCCCATCAGACGGACAAAGCCAAGGGAAAATGTCTTGCGCAAGATGCTTGACTTTGAACTTAAGTAATGCTCACGCCCAATATATTAATGATACGGTAACAGTTTCATCTCATTATCTGAAATTGTTGGACAGCTTATTGGAATGAACACCAAAAGTACATCAGTAATCACACTGACCTTGAACATGTAAACATTACTTTATGTGCAACACACGGTCTGTTGAAAACACAGTCTCATTATTTTAATTTAATTTAATTTAATTTTAAGAGCTAATTATGATATATGAAGTTCCTAGGTCTTTACTCGAAAGAAGAAGAAGGGGTTTAGCAGTATGACTGGACATGAAAACTGCATGACCTTGAATAAAGGACCCATAGATGTGTATGCTATTTACCACATGGACCGGACTAGAACATTTTTCTTAAGGGCAATTGAAATAAAACCTAAATTGTTTTTGTTTGTTTGGCGTGTAACGTCATTTTTCCAGCACATGTTAGGCTATGTATGATGGTCAACATTTTTCAGTGGTGGAAGCAGACCACTTATTCCTGGTTAGAAGATGTAAGACACATACTGTATACTTCCCGTCGTCCATAAGAATCGACACTTACAAGTCGAGCTCCCAATGGGATTCGAACCCGCAGCGTTGAGATGGTTTCCAATGCAGCGTCTTTACCCTCTCAACCACGGATGCACTACAAAATATCAGATCATATCTGGGTAATGTACTTGAACTCACTCACTTCTCACAAATGTCACTAGACGAATGCAGCTCGGGTGCGCTTCCCCGTCTCTGCATTGTACGCGAAAAAATTTAACTTTTCTTGTATATAAAAAAAGGAATTTATTTTGTACTATTTTGAGATGGTGGTAATCCGACTGAGTCTTGACTAAGTATCTTGTATGTTTTGTTTTTGTTTTCAGCGATAATAGAATTCTATTTTTTTGCAATGATCTCTTGTGGAATGTCATAACTTAAATCAGTAACTATATAACTGATCATTGGCCACAATTGATTGTTTGGTACCTCACTTATTCCCACTTTTGTATCCATCAACCACAGATAACTGCGCCTCATTAATGGTACATGTACATCCAGTCCTTTTTAGTTGGGTTGTAAGTTCAACCCATCCGTTGCAGGTTATTAATGCTGAGTTCTACTATTAAAGCAGAACGCAGTCATAAACAACCACAAACAATGGAAGACCGACGCACACTATAGTCTTTTCTTGAACATACTTGAACATTCATGACATCTAAGGGTGCAGCTTAACAATGAGCCCATGGGAACGCGTTTAATTTCTTAGCTTTGTCTTTTTGATGTGGACATAAACTGTTTGAATGTTGTGTTACATTTACGTCATATTTAGCACATGTTAGGCAATATATGACGGTCTATTTTTTGTGGTAGAAGAAGATCCATTTTTTTCTTGGGTAGAACCAGTACTGAATACCTCCAGCCGTCCATGATTATTGACACTTTCTCACTTGACAAGTCAAGCTTACAGTGGGATAGTATCATTCAAACCTGTAGCTGTGAGCGACGAGAACGTTTTAGACACAGCTTCTTACTATCCCGGCCAGGGATGGCGCGCCGGACATAACGTGGGCAGTATTCATCAGATACAGATCAGATTATTTCTTAATTAAAATGTATTTTTTTGCCACTAGACTGTAAAATTTAACATACTCTGATCATTCCCTCTCACCCTACACTCAGATTATTGAGCCCCCACCCCACCCCTGTTCCTACTCCAAACCATTTTTCAGAACTTGATAAAAAAAATTGAATCTTTAAGCACCGTTTAACATCTGAGTTCTAAATAAAAACGCGCACATTACTTGGAAACTTGGCAACAGCAGACTGCACTGCAGTGGTTCAAATTTCCCCACCCACCGATTTGCCGTAACATCTATCTATATCACTAAAGTGCAATGCGTTTTCATTTAAACATTGTATTTTAGATTATCGATACTGCAGTAGCTTTTAAATATTAGGTAGAAATACCGTTACCTTGACTCTCAGCTGGTAATAATCACCATTATTTTATAAAGTTTACCTAATGACGTCACATTTACAATGAAGTCTGGTAACCGGCCAACTGGATGGACTAGATCCAACGCGAATAGAGGTGGGCCAGATACCAAACAGAGATGGGAATTAACTGCGATTGGAACGAATATAGCCATGACATCCCCTTAACAAGGGAGTTGACTGTGTTTAGACTTTTTTACCACTGTTTTTTCCCCCATAGTATTTGCTACTCGCGTTACCGTAGAGCTCGCTTGCGCGCGCGTCGCTTCGGGACGCGAGCTGAGCTCAGAGTTAAATATGAATGTGAATTCAGGAAAACACGATTCTTACAGTTATTCAACATGGGACGAGAGAGCCTTGTTCCAATGGTTGAGCTGGAGCTGACAACCTGGACACACTTTTTAATTATTTTGCTAAATGCAACTGAATTAAACAGTTAACAAAGCCACAATCTGAATTATTTTCATAAATGTTATAACAATACGTACATATAATGAGAAATATGGCTTTAAAACTTCAAACATTGTTTACAATGTTAACCTGAAAAATGGTAGTGTTTGTGCACCATGCAATTTAGACATATTCGGACAAATTAAATGAAAACATGACCACAGCCAGATAATCTTTAATGTTTTGTCTAGGGCAAAGCATATTCCGTTGTTTTTCTAAAACTATGTGCGTCTATCACTAATTTAAACAATGCACGTTTTTGTTTTACACATGTCGCCGCCTCATTATGGGGGTGTTGAAGTATAACAAGATTCGTGTTCTCTGTATATCTGAATATATATTTATAACAATGTATGAGTCTAATGCATGATAATGATGACATGAATAAAATGAATAAATACTATGCCTGAATGGAAATAACAATGATGAATGGAAATAGCATCTCAATTAATATAATCACAAGTAAAGTATTGTATAGAAAATACATTCAGACATAATAACAGGCTAAATGCACAAGAAAGTTCTAATTGAAAATAACAAAGGATCGCCATCTTGGAATTGAACTCTACATGAAAATTGACGAATTCTTATAAACTAAATAACTCCTAAAATAACCATTTCCATAGAAAAGTAATTAACACAATGATGGATACATGTTTCATAAACAAACATATTACTAACCTGAATATATATACTTTCTTTTACAAGATAAATATAACAATGCGAAATGGCAATAGCTTGTGTCCTTTCTCTACTAACTGAGATGTTCAACTGCGCGCATAATTTTCCCGCCAGGTTAGTTGTGTCAAAGGTTAAATTTACTCACCTGTGAAATATTACTGAAGTTTAAAGGTGGTCATCCTAATTTGAAATGTCTAACGTAAGGTAAAGAGAAAGAAGATTGAAAGATGAAATGAGTGATGAAAAGAGATGATGAACTGATTAAATGGTTAAAACACAAACACAATGGTGAGATATACAGGTTCTTAATACCTGTATATGTCATCCTGTGACATCCTCCCTCTCTACAGAGAAATGTCGTCCTCGACATTTGAAAAAAATAAAATGAAATGATAAACTTTTCATTAAGTTTACCATTTTAATTGTTACCATTCCTCCTCCTCTTTAGAGAAATGTCGCCCTCGACATTGCCACATAAATTAAAAATAAATGGAATTTACCATCCTTACTTATACTTACACCATACTAGATATATTTCTAGTATAAGTACGACTACTTAGCATATGATACATATATCTTTAGACATATGAAGTTACATGTATATGTTGCATACTAATACGTTACTTACATGGAGTAACTGTACCACACATATATAGCACTTCATATCTAACACGGTCCTTATTATATATATTGTATTACTTTTACGTCACACATTATGACTAAACACAATATAAAACCAGTATGCACATTATGAAATATATTTATTAATTATTTATACAATCAATTACACAACAAGCAAATACAATATAATTCACTGTTATACTTTATGCTTCCGCTATCCTCTCGTAGCCGTCTCAACATATGGCTATAATGAAACTTTCTAAAGCTATCTGTAATTAAAATAAACATGTTAAAACACGCATCTTCAATAATACACTACAATTTCACCAATAATACTTAGTCTTTGAGAGACTATTAAATAAGTATTAAGAAAAAATACTGTAAAGCTGTCAACCCTTTTGGCTAGTTGACCTATAAGTCGTCCTCCACCATGTCGTTTTCTGTCTCCGCTGTGGTATGACATACTTCTTGGCATCCGTTTTCCTATCTTGATGTTGACTTGTCTTCCCTATAACCTTTTGCATACCAACAACCTTCCTTCCTTTGTCTACAATGTCACATGTTCCTGGATCTATATCTGTGGGCTGCTTTAGTCGAAGTACCCTGGGTTTCTCCTGCACATGTTTCGCCTTGGCCGTGCTTCTAGCTTTCCTCACAGTTTCTACAACTTCTTTTAAATTCTCTACTGGGAATGTCTGTACCTTCCGAGGTTCTCTCTTTGCAGATCCTGCCAATGTCTTTGACACGTCTCTTGTATCTACTCTTGTAGGACGCTGTATAGACTGCCTAAGAGTGTGTCTGCCTGATGCCTTACTAAAATGATTGTCGCTGGTACAGTTAGTGTCAACCTTGTTATTGGTATCCTTTGTCTCTGCTGTCAGATCTATGAAACTTGCTTCAGTGCCATCCTCATCCTCTGAACTACCATCAGACACTCCCGTGGTTTCATCTTTGTCTTCCGATTGTGTAGATTTCTCTGCAGGTGTTTCATCCTGACCTGTAATACAAAGGAAGGGAAGTAATAAATTCCTATGTAGAACCCGTGACGGTTGACTACTAAACTCCTTCTTCACTTTGTACACCGGCAGATCTTCACACTGTTCCTCTACTATGTAAGGTTCACTGTCCCACTTGTCAGTCAACTTGTTCTTCCCCTTAAGCCCAACATTCCTGACTAAGACTCTATCTCCTGGCTCGATTTTCGCCTCCCTGACTTTCAAGTCATAGGTCGTCTTGTTTCGTTTAGCAGCCAGACTTGCTTCTTGTGATGCAATCTTGTATGCAAACTGGATTCTCTTCCGTAGTCCTTCTACGTATTTCGAAGTAATCTTAGGCTCCTCCATGTTGTGGTTGATGCCAAGAAATGCATCTACAGCCATTCTAGGATGTCTTCCAAACATAAGGTAAAACGGAGAAAATCCGGTGCTCTCGTGTCTTGTGCAGTTATATGCATGAACAACTTCAGGCACGTACGACTTCCAGTCAGCCTTCTTCGCCTCATCAAGTGTTCCCAGCATACCTAGCAATGTCTGGTTAAAACGTTCTACCATCCCATTACCCATAGGATGATATGGAGTGGTTCGGCTCTTCTTAACGTTGGCAATCGAACACAGTTCCTTAATCACCTGTGACTCAAAGTTCCTACCTTGATCACTATGTAAACGGGATGGAAAGCCGTAGTGGACAACGAAGTTCTCAAATATAATTCTGGCTGTAGTTCTAGCTGTCTGGTTCCTAGTTGGGTATGCCTGTGCATATCTTGTAAAATGGTCTGTCAGGACTAGAACATTTTCAATGCCTCCCTTTGATGGTTCTAAAGACAGAAAATCGATACAGACAATATCCATGGGTTGAGTTGATGTTATACTGACAAGTGGGCTGGCGCGGGACTCCTTTGTCTTTCTACAGATGCAGCGTTCGCAGTTCTGAACCCATCTGGCAATGTCATTGTCCATGTTAGGCCAGAAGAAACGCTCCTTGACAAGACTTGTGGTTCTGTCACGACCTTGGTGTCCACTCTCATTGTGCAACAACTTAAGAACGAACTCTATTCCACTAAAGGGCAATACAAGTTGTTCAAATTCCAAGGTTGGTGTTTTCCAAATCTTGTACAGAACGTCGTCCCTCATATTAAAGTTGTCCCAATGGCGCAAATACTTCTGGACTACACTGCTCTCCTTAGAAGAAAGCCGCCTGGTAGGCTTGTGTCCAGTCCTAAATATCGTCTTGAGTCGGTATAAGTCATCATCTGCATCCTGTTCTTGTCTCCAGTCAACAGCAGACAATGATGATGTTTCCTGTGTGGCATCTTGTAATTCTACCGGAAGACTATCTTCATTAATGGCAACACATTCAATGTGGTTGGTTGTTTGAAGTGTGCTGCAGATGGCTTTAACAACTGGCTGTGGCAAACGCGACAATGTGTCTGCATCAACGTTCTCCTTTCCCTTCTTGTATTTCAATGTGAAGTTGAAAGCCGCCAGAGAAGCTAACCAACGTTGACCTGTCGCATCCAATTTTGCCTTCTGCAGAACATATGTCATCGGGTTATTGTCCGTTCTGACTTCAAAAGATGTACCATACAAATAGTCGTGAAACTTGTCTGTAACACACCACTTGAGAGCAAGAAACTCTAGCTTGTGGGCGGGATAATTCTTTTCAGACGGTCGCAACCCTCGACTAGCATAGGCGATGACTTTTTCCTGTCCGTCCTGTTTCTGGTATAAAACTGCGCCAAGACCCTCGCCAGAAGCATCAGTACTGACTAGAAATGGTTGGGAATAGTCGGCGTATCCCAATACAGGCGGTGATGATAACTTATCCTTCAAAGTCATAAATGCTTCTTCCTCCGTCTGTCCCCATTTCCACGGTGTCTTCTTCCTCTTGCATCGGTTCTTCTTCTGTGTCGGATGTCCTACAAGGAGATCATTAAGTGGTCTGGCAATCCTAGCATAATCTTTGATGAACCGCCGATAGTAACCTGTAAATCCCAGGAATTGCCTAACTTCCTTGACGGACTTGGGAGCTTGCCAGTTCCTAATGGCACTGATCTTTCCAGGATCCGTTCTCACTCCCTCCTCCGAAACGACATGACCGAGATAAAGTACTTCTCTCTTAAAAAACTCACATTTGGAACCCTTGAGCTTGAGGTTGTGGTCTTCTAATCTCTGAAAAACATTCCCAAGGCGCTGCAAGTGTTCCTCAAACGTACGGGAAAAGATGATAATGTCGTCCAGGTATATGAGACATTCTCTCAAATGTAGCTCTCCCATTGTCTTCTCCATCAACCTCTGAAACGTAGCTGGAGCGTTGGTCAAACCGAAGGCCATGCGTTCACACTCAAAGAACCCAAGTGGTCCGAGAGAGAAAGCAGTCTTCTGTTTATCCTGTTCTCTTAGTGGAACTTGCCAGTATCCACTTCGAAGGTCCAGCTTGCTGAAATACTTGGCCCCTTTAAGTGTGTCTATACTCTCGTCAATTCTGGGGATTGAATATGCATCTCGTACGGTTCGAGCATTCAGCTTTCTAAAGTCGATGCAAAACCGCAGAGAGTTGTCTTTCTTCCGCACCAGAACCACGTTGGACGAAAACGGACTGTTGCTTTCTTTGATGGCACCAGCATTTAACATTTCCTTCACATGTTCTCTAACTTCATTGAACATGGCTGGTGGTATTCGTCGGTATGGTTCCTTGAATGGTGTTTCGTCAGTGAGCTCTATCTTATGTTCATCAAGATCTGTACAACCTAGATCTGTTAACCCTTTAGAAAATATGTGCGTCCATTGACCCAACATATCGGTAACAGTCTTCTTCTGGTCTTCATCAAGATCTGTATCGTCTAGCTTCACTCCTAGTTCTTGCAGTGTCTCTACTGTGTCTTCTGCATTCTGCTTCTTTACTGTCGGTGTATCCTCTGGTATCCAATGCCGTACTACCTTAGCCGCTTGTAGTTCACACAAGTTCATCTTTGGTGTGATGAGTATTGGCTTTACAGTCAAATTACAAACTCGGACTGGCACACGCTTGGTATTCCCTTTCTGTACTCCTTCAAGTGATACTACTCTTGGACAAATGTTGATCCTATTGTCAAATGATCCTGCTTCTGTAACAGCTGCGTCACATGTGTCCTTGACCCTAACTATACCAGATATCGTCGCAGTTTCATATGGCCTCAGCTGGAATGAACGTTTGTTAGTAGCCCTAACTGTTCCCAATGAGCTTGCCGATAAACTGTTAAAGGCACTTCTCCAGCCATCTGGTATGTCATCAGTCTCTTCAGTAGCATCCTTAAACACCCTGATAACATTGGTTCCTATAATAACAGGAGTTCCATTGTTAAAATCGGTATCAGACACAACAAGGATGGGCACTAACATGGATCTGTTGCGAAATGAAGGGACTGTAATGTCGCATTCAATGAAACCCATGTATGGTAGTCGCTGTCCTGTCGCACTCTGTATGTTGAGATTCACTCCTATGTCTTCTAATTTTCTAAGTTGTGGTCTCGGAAGAAGCGTCGAATATAGGTGATTTGATATAGTTGTAACCATACTTCCACTATCTATCAATGCGTTTGACTGTGTTGTGCCTATGTAAACTATATCTTCATTGGCCTCACCTACCAATCTGTTGTATAATGTCTGTATTTGTGGGCTTTTATTGTGTATGCCTCCTAACTGCCCATCGTTGGAAGCATCTACCAGTTTAAAGGCTTCTGAGGATAATTAGGTTGAGATATTTGTTGATTCCTCTGTTGTTGTTGTTGTTGTTGTGGTTGTTGCTGTTGCTGATTCTGTTGCTGATGCTGTTGAGGTCTGTGTTGACATTGTGGTTGCAGTTGTTGTTGTTGTTGTTGCTTCTGTGGTCTTTGCTGGCGCTGAAATGAATCGCCATGTCCATAGTTCTCGTAACTACTAACTGGTTGTCCCCCATAATTGTAATATGCAGGTGACGGTGATCTTTGACCTCTGTTCCTGTCTAGAAATCTGTTGTCTGGTGATCTTGACTGTCTTGGAGAAGGAGATCTGTCATATCTGTAATTGTAATCAGTAGTCCTAGGTGAAGATGATCTGCTGTATCTGATGTTATTAAAGTCTGTTGATGGTGAACGTTGATTTCTCTTGAAGTCGTCAAAGCCTCTCCTTAATCTTTCAAAATTCTCATCTGATGATTCAATCTTCTTCATCATGTGTGTCATCTGAATTGTCAAGTTGTTGATACTTTCTAGCAGTTGTTGTCCCTGATCTTCAGCTTTCTGTATTGCCACAGTCGGCTCCTTAAATGTCACCTCTTTCTTCATTCCCTTTTCCTTCTCAACACTCTTCTCAACTAATCCCATCTCCTTTTCAACAATTCTCACCTCCTTTAAAAGTTCATCAAAATCCTGGGCGGAATCGAAACGATGTCTTGTTGCAGCTTTCAAACTATCACATCGGATCCCATGCCAGAACTTAGACCTTAGCATCTGTTGTTCCGTCCCTTCCTGTACATATCCTCTTCTCTTGCACTTTGCCATCAGCTCCTGAATCCTAATACCCCATATGGAAACCGATTCCTCAGGACGTTGATGCTGGTTGAAGAACTCTTGCATAAGGCAATCATCAGTAGCCACGTTGCCAAAAATGGTATCCATCTTATCAAGAGTTTCCTGTATACTTGCAAATTCTCCCAATGCCAGTAGCACTCTAGCTGCATTTCCTCTCAGAGAGTTTCGCATTGCATGCTGTATATGGCTGTAAGAGTAAGTCTCCTCAAGCATCATACATCTACATTCATGACGCCACATGTCATAACTAACCTCCTTGAGTGGAGTTGGTTCTTCACCACTAAATGGCGGAAGTCTTGGAGGCTGTACATAAAGTCCTCGATTCCATGAGTCCCTTTGCTCTATAGGCAATGGAGGTCTTGGTGGTGGATGTATCTCCATCTTTGGATTCTTCTCATCCGCTGACACTATACTGTATCTTCCTGTATTCTTCAGATAATCTATCATAGTCTTTTCAAATTCCTCTACATTCTCATGTGATCCTTCAGCCATAATGAATAATCAATATGTATACTATCACAGTATACTACAATATGTATGTGTCTATATCACGTTATATTGTTTTATAATTCTTTCACAATCTCCTTAAAGTGTCAATATCACCGTGCGCTAACTCCTAACCCAAGTGTTTCTACTCTCCAACAGCAATAACCAAGTCTAGCAGCCTTTTAGTGCTGAATTGCTTTACTAATAATTAATCACGTTAATGCACTATAGCACTCAGAGCATAACTATATCACCTTATTAGTATATTACCATGAAGTTAACAACAAAGCACTTCACAAGTCAACTTTCTCTTCAATTCACAACACAGTGTCACTGGATCAATTGTAAATTCACAACAGTTATTATCTCAAAATAATGTAAACAATGACCGCAATCAACCTGTATAATGGCAAGGTATTAAGAACCTGTATATCTCACCATTGTGTTTGTGTTTTAACCATTTAATCAGTTCATCATCTCTTTTCATCACTCATTTCATCTTTCAATCTTCTTTCTCTTTACCTTACGTTAGACATTTCAAATTAGGATGACCACCTTTAAACTTCAGTAATATTTCACAGGTGAGTAAATTTAACCTTTGACACAACTAACCTGGCGGGAAAATTATGCGCGCAGTTGAACATCTCAGTCGGTAGAGTGTGTCACGGTTTATGGTTATCTAACAGGTAGATTGATGTTGCATTGTCTGGCCGGTTAGCTCAGTCGGTGGAGCATCGGAACGGTAGTCCGAAGGTCCCGGGTTCGAGCCCCGGTCTGGCTGCACATTTTTCTAGCCCTGTGACATTTGGCGCCCAACGGGGGACCGTGACTGAGTAAAACTTCGAGAAACATGCAAAATGATTCTCTGTACCCATGGAAATTCGAGGTCGAATTTCAGTCTGTAGGGGGAGTGTGTCACGGTTTATGGTTATCTAACAGGTAGATTGATGTTGCATTGTCTGGCCGGTTAGCTCAGTCGGTGGAGCATCGGAACGGTAGTCCGAAGGTCCCGGGTTCGAGCCCCGGTCTGGCTGCACATTTTTCTAGCCCTGTGACACACATACTGATCATTACATGTGCCCCTTTTTAATAAATAATTCTTCTATAAAGACATCAAATCCGTCTTTGAATAAATAAAACTTAGGGGCACATAAAGGGTTATATACTTACAGGTAACGTCCTTTGAATGTCACAGCTATACTTATTATTAATCATGCATCATGCACTCTGTTCTTATGAAGTCTGTACTTGAGACTCCCTTCGACAGGCTGAGACCACATTTACATCTAAGCATAATGTCCCCGATTCTGATCAAGCACTTTGGGAAATGCAATAGTGGTATATGACCATTACTATTTTCTGTCTTAACACAAGCGTGTCAATGACACAGATGAACTATTGCACGTTAACTGTACTGTTGCACTGTTTTGGAGTGAACTATTTGTACGGTGGGCATATTTCTTATCAGATTGATCAAAACTATTTAATCACACGTGACAGTTTTTAGGCTAATAGAAATTGTTTACATTTTACTGTACAAAAATAAGTCATGACTTTATTACACTCTCAGTAGCCAGGTTCAGGGTGGCGAAGCCATGTGACATTTTGATCGGATTCACGGCGAAAAAGTGTAATCAAAACGCTCGATTCAGATAAGTTTTTCGGTTCATAACTTTCTTAATATTCATCAAATTATATTCAACTAAATTGCACATACCTCTCCAAAGTGAGCTCTTTCCTCTGCTACAAATGGTAATTCGATTTATCTAGTAATTGCTGAGATTAGCTCTCCCAAAGTCTTGAAATCGAAATAAATATATGACCGTGTACATTTTGAGAGGGCTTATCTCAAAAAAGTACTGAAGAAACCCCATTACCTTTTGCGGCGGAGGAAAGATCTCACATTGCAAGGTATGTGCGCGTTATTTGAGCAAATTTCGTTAAATATTACGGAAGTTAAGAAAAAAAACTTGAATCGCGCGCTATTATTGCCGTGAAATCGACAATCAAAAGGGCACGTGGTTTCGCCACGATACAATTATTTAAACTGTAATATTATTAATTCTACATCTCTAGAGTGTAAAATGTTAAATTTGATTTTCTATAATAATGATTTCATTATTCAGTATTAATTGTGATTTAGTTAACTTCTAACATTAATATCGGACCTTTCGTACCTTATTTATGTCATTTGTACACCTGGTTCAGTCCCTAGATGGTCCCTAGCTAGGCGACCGGCATGTCCCAGTGGATAGCGCGGTTGACTGGAGGACTCGGATCCAAGCCTCACCGGCGCCATTGTATTCCGTCGGTGTATTCTTGTGCACGACTCTTTCCGTTAGCCTCGCCCATCTGATTGGGTCATCATCTGGGCAGCCACGTTAAAGAACCATAGGAATCTATTCGAGAGTAAGAGTATGGCAGGTTCCCGGATTCCTACGTATCCTACTTATCTCTCTAGGGCGGCTCTAAATAACATATACTGTGTTTATAAGTCGTTATTCAAAATTCGATTCAGTACCTAGTCGGTACATGTCTTCAGTATCATCAAGTTCACCTGCAAATTAGACCCACATTCCGATTTAGAAATGTATAAAGTCCGGTCTCTGATAGGCGAGACATTTGAATCCGCGGATAGTCGTACTCTGTACAATTAATCACCCCATGGGAATGAAGGCATACATACATGCAATACTGAACAACACGCGTTTTCTTTTATTTCAGACACCACATTATGACGACGTAACAACATGCATAGACAACTATAGACTAATATGGATATATCTACAGAACAAATTCAGGTTGTGTAGCACAGATTTTCCAAAGTCAGTAGTCTTACCAGACACGTGCAGGTACATAACGGGAAGACACCATATACATGTAACGTGTGCAGTAAATAATTTTCTTCTTTAAAAACATATCTACACACATAGAGCCAAGACACCATATAAGTGTTTAAATAAAAAAAGAAGAAGATTAATTCTGTAACGAAACATTTGACGCTTATGTAAAGACGACGTCTATACTGAGATGTTATTACATTTGTCTTTATATACCTTGTACAAAGATACGTTGTAAAGGGCTAATTTGTATTGCTATTTGACTGGTTGAATTGGTGTGTATAAGAAAATTTATACCCGCGTTAATCCATTGTTGAAATTAGAGAAAAAAAAACATGCGTGTGTCTCAAACGTTTTCGATCAAGACCTTATCACCATCTCGCTTTGATCTCATGATTTATATTTGGAGGTTGCCTTTTAACTCTTTTTATCATCAAACGAAAATCGAAGTGATTCAACATAGTCGAAGATCAGAGTAAAAAGCTTTTATGACTTTTGACACTGAACACTGATCTTGTAGATGAGCTGGAGTTGTTTCAGTAGTTATAACGATGTGAGCAAGAGGTTAACCATACCTGATTACAAAAAGATGCATACAGGAGGTGCTATGCGAATAGACGGAGACGACGAGAATCATGCTGCGGGTTTTGACATGATGGAAAGAAAATACGTTGCGAAGGGAACGAACAATCACTCGTTTGAAGTCGAACAGTTGAGCTTTAAGTGCAACGATGAAGTAGACGAGGAAGAAGATAAGGAATCCTTACTGCTGAAGGAATTGGGTGAGGAGGATAAGAAATTGAAAAATCAGAAGAATTTGGAAGAACCAATGAAAACAGTGGCGAAGAAAGGCAGTCTTACAACGTGCATGACAATACAAACAGGCGAGACACCTTTTAAGTGTAGCATTTGTAACAAAGGATTTAACCATTCGAATAATCTTAAAATACACACGCGCATACATACAGGCGAGACACCATTTAAGTGTACCATTTGCTACAAAGGGTTTACTCAGTCAAGTAATCTTAAAAAACACATTCGCATACATACAGGAGAGACACCATTTAGGTGTTATGTGTGCAGTCATGAATTTACCCAGCAAGGCAGTCTTACAGCGCATATGCGCACACATACGGGCGAGATACCATTTAAATGTAGCATTTGCAGCAAAGAATTTAGCCACTTGAGTAATTTTAAAATGCACATGCGCGCACATACACGAGTGACACCAGTTATGTGTGGCGTTTGCAGTAAAGGATTTATCCATTTGCGTGATCTTAAGATACATATGCTCACACACACAGGCGAGACACCATTTAAGTGTTACGTGTGCAGTAACGAATATACGCATCAAGGCAGTCTTGCAGTGCACATGCGCATACATACAGGCGGGACACCATTTAGGTGTTACGTGTGCAGTAAAGAATTTCCCCATCACGGCAGTCTTACAGTACACATGCTCGCACATAAAGACGAGGCACCATTTAAGTGTGGTGTTTGCAGTAAAGGATTTATCCAGTTACGTGACCTTAAAATACACATGTTCACGCATACTGGCGAGACACCAGTTAAGTGTTACATGTGCAGTAAAGAATTCACCCAGCAAGGCAGTCTTACAGTACATATGCGCATACATACAGGCGAGACACCATTTAAGTGTAGCGTTTGCAGTAAAGGATTAATCAAGTCGAGTGATCTTAAAAGACACATGCTCACACATACAGGCGAGACACCATTTGTGTGTCATGTGTGCAGTCAAAAATTTACCCAGCAAGGCAATCTTACAGCGCACATGCGCACACATACAGGCGAGACACCATTTACTTGTCACGTGTGCAGTCAAGAATTTACACTACACGGCACTCTTAAATCGCATATGCGTATACATACAGGCGAGAAACCATTTATGTGTAGCGTGTGTAGTAAAGGATTTACCATGTCGAGTAATCTTAAAACACACATGCGCGTACATACAGGCGAGAAACCATTTATGTGTAGCGTGTGCAGTAAAGGATTTACCTTGTCGTGTAATCTTAAAACACACATGCGCTTACATACAGGAGAGACACCATTTATATGTGGTGTTTGTAGTAAAGGATATATTCAGTCGAAAGGTCTTACGTTACACATGCTCACGCACAGGCAAGACACCAGTTGAGTATTACGTATGCAGTCATTTAAGTGTAATGTGTGCGGTCAAGAATTTACCCAGCAAATGGTTTATCCAGTCAAGTAATCTTAAAAGACACGTTCGCAAGCATACAGGAGAGACACCATTTAAGTGTAGCATTGCAGCAAAAAGTTTATCCAGTCGAGTCTTCTTAAAATACACATGCGTACACACACAGGCGAGAAACCATTTAAGTGTAACGTGTGCAGCAAAGGATTTACTGAAGCAAGCAATTTACACTGTCCTGTTTTAATGGGATGACAGTAGGGTAAGTTTGAGGTTTGGTGCACCCTAGAACCGGTTTAAACCCCCAGTGGCCTACTTTGCCACTGACCGTTCCAAGGCGGTAGCCCTATTGTCAACCCTTTTGTGTTTGTGATGTCGTTTGTATTTATTAATGCTTTTGCATTCTTGTTTGTCTGTTTGCGTGTTTGTTTCTGTGTTTTGTGGTTGACTGTCCTCCTTGAATGCTACTTTCC
Organism: Cyrtodaria siliqua; assembly: GCA_037043455.1. Lineage (NCBI taxonomy): Eukaryota > Metazoa > Mollusca > Bivalvia > Adapedonta > Hiatellidae > Cyrtodaria > Cyrtodaria siliqua. The sequence continues at coordinate 19,227 of JAWPHD010001553.1, read as the reverse complement.
CTGTCCGATCTTTTTATATTTCGATTTACAAAACACATCGGCAAACATTATCGCGAAACCCCCATTTTATTTTACACCCTGGATCATAGGATTTACCAACTCATGTAATCTACAAATGAGCATGGTCAGGCATACACGGGATTGAAAAATACTAGTTGTATAACATTTTGTATTAGAAACATGCATGTTTATATTGTTGATTGGTTCGAAGACTCCGATTATTCCAGTCAAGAGCCAAGCCATTTGCTAGTGTTTTGTAGTCTAGATCTAGCTTCTCACGAGATATATTTCTCTATTAAATAAACTATTATCATTTCTGGTGAATCTTTTATTGCGATAACATGTTGACGGTTATTTTGTGTGACCTCATGAAACTCCGACAATTTAAACACAAATATTATACTTTGAATTATTAAAGAAATACACGATAATCTTTCTAATCTTTTCAGTTTCGTAAATTGTGTTATTTGTATAGGTCTAGTTATTCTATTTCATTCTCATAATTTGTAGGAATTATGTATAAAATCATCAAAGTATCAAATTTGTGAAAAACAATTACCGAAGTTGTATGGGTAATGTGGTATCATATCTATATACAGGTGCCAACACAATTTGAACTACTTAAACAATAGCATTAATCTACAATTGTGTTACTGTGCGCTACGAAGTGGATAGTATCACCGTACTAAAAGTTAGCGTTTACACCAATAGCTGTAGTACGAAAGATAGCGCTTACATGACACGAATATACGCTTTTGTACTAGCGATCTGATTATAATGCACTACCCTGGGCTCGCTGCGTACAGATTCCCCAGGAGTGATTATGTTATCAATATGACGTTTGAATCTCTATTGTTTTAGACGATTGCGAAAATATGAGCGTTTGTATCACTTGTTAATGTTTGTTGACGTGCAGAAGAATGTGGATCTCTGGTTTGACGCTAAGCTGCAGCAAGTTATTTGTCATGCTGTCTCTCTGACTTGTGTATTTAGACCACATTGTAAGGGACTGTTTTGTACCTATTATGTCGCCACAATTACAGAGAAGACGTTCGATCAAGTTTTTGCCGAACAGGTGTTTGTTTAGTGTGCCACATTTAGTTCTTAGTCGGGTATGATGAAACTGGGATAGTCTGTTGCCTGTACATAAGTAATTTGGAATAGAGGAACGCCTATTTGTAAGTTTACTTTTGAACATATGAAGATACTTGCAATTGCTATGATCTATTGGCAATTAAATCCACCCTCTAAGAATTGATGGTAGGAAGGAGTTGGAAAATAGTTGTGTTTTTGCAAGCCATGGAACAATATTGTCTGAGTTGCTTAGGTTGTTAGAAACAGTTTCCTTTATATCATCAGGGGCCGGGCCCCTGATAATAATCAGAGCCCCAGATAACTTTTGGACCTATTGGGTATTTCTCTCATGAAATTAAAAGTGATGAGTGAATTTCAAATTTTCAAAAATGTAAAACAAGCAAGAGGTAACTCACCCGTCGTTATGTGCGCTTTATTGACTTGTTATTCATGGCAGTGGTTTGTCAATGATTAATCATTATTAACGATTAATTTCCATAGAAACACTAATCACATGTGTTAATTTCAGAAGTGTTTCTTAACGGTAACTCGCTTGTCGGTTTACGTCTTCGTTTCGACATTTTAATCGTCTGCACGAACGCTTTGACTGTCGATACGCTCAAAAATTAAAATGTTTGAGTGAAAAGGAAATTGCTTGCGTATCTGGTACGCATGTCAGGGAAATTAATTGGGTATTTGACAATTTTAATTGAGTGAAATAAGCAGATACGCTGCTTATCTGGGGCACCGGGCCAGAGTCGTCAGTGGAATATGTACTATGGTCATAACATAGTTACAGTTATGTTTCCTGCATCTTGATAATAAAGGCTTCCACCCAATTGCATTAGCCACTGCTGCTAATGAAACTAACTTTGTACAGCCTGTAGCTTTTCGTGCTGCTTCGGTTTGTATTTGTTTCTAGATACTGCTCTTCGTATTGTGTAAGGTTATCCCAGACTACGTATACGTGTTCTAAGATAGGTCTAATGGATGTTTTATATAGTTAGTGCTTTGCGCGGCATAACATTACCTCTCGTTCAAACCTTTTCTTTCTAGTAGTTAAAATGTGCATGCCAATTTCTATTTGATAAAATATAAGACCAAGCTGTTTATGATCTTCAACTTCCCGAATCGCAACGCTGTTCATTATTAGTGGTGGATGAACACGTGTGTCGTTTTCTAGAGATAATAATAGATTCAGTCCTTGAACGGTTGAAAGTAACAAGCATTTTCTTCATAAATAATCTCCAGGGCTCTGTTCACAGTGTTCCCAGCATTTGCAGGAATATCAACAATTATGTAAGGCTAGCATCGTCTGCCAATAATTCAGTAGTGATATTTATGTTTGTGACAATGTCGTTAATATTATAAACTGGCGTACACAGATGTAATAATGTATATACGTAATTGTTTTAGTAAATGTATAGATAATGTATAAGTGTAAACATATGTATACTGTATGAAGTTCAGAACAAATATATTGTGTGTAGCCATATATAAATTATGGCGCCGGTAACGTTAGTATCCGATGTCTATTATCTCTATTAAATACGGTATTAATATATATCACCATTGTATTGCACATTAAGTTTACCAATGAGTGTGCAGTGAGTGTATGTGTAAACAGGTTGGTGTTTTTCTTCAGGATTAAGCCCTATGGTATTATTCCTCTCTCAATTAGGGGACAGCGGAAGTTCCTAAATTCATTGGGCAATGTAATGGAAGTGCGTAGTTGACATGCCTTTTTTTATAACAGAACGTGGAGTGTGTTCCTCAAGTTAATTTTCAGTAACGTCAATAACTCGAATACTAGTATACCTTTTCGTGTTTTACAAGTAAATTACCCATTGGTTTTATTATTGTATTTCAAATGCCTTTTAATGCATGTGTTGTACGTTTTCTGTATTAAATAAAAAATTGTATTTTTCATTTGGCTTATACAATCTGTTAACGCATTCGCTAAGGTTTATACTAAGGTGAACCAATGTATTATGTACGAGCTAATACTAACAGATGCATGTTTTAGCAGAAGATGTATATTGTATATATAAAGGTGAATAGATGTATATAGCAGGTTACATATAACAATGGAAACATGTAAAATGTATAAACTAATAAACATATGCATACTGTATAAACGACTTATGTAACTAAACTTGTACCAATAAAAGCTCAGACAAGTTTGAATATCAGCCATTTGTTTACTCACACCAATTCCTCTAACCATAAGCCGTCCCCTCCACCCTTCCCCTTGTTTTGTTTTATGAAGTTATCTCGGTTATTGAAATCTTGTAAACACATTTGAATACCAACAGATTGGGATGGGAGTTCAGATCACTGTGTCGAGCAAGGTCACTGTTTATATTATTAGATAACTAGTTTTCGCTTATTTACTTTAGTTTGGTAAAGCATATTGAAACCCCATCAATACATTTCTCTCAGATTCTGATAGGTTGGCATTGCGTTCAGGTCGCGGGGTCGAAAGGCCATGGTACTTTATATTTTAAGCTTGTTTGTACATCAGTGTATTTCTCTCGGTGTATGAAGATTGGTATACATTTAAAGGAAAACACTCTTGCAGCATTAAGACGATGCCTCATATTAGAACTATATGTGTACTACAGTATCGGTAGATAGATATACCACCAAGTCCCGTTTAATGTGGTGAATATAAGGATTTACATTATTCAATGCAAATTTTAAATTATCGCCCTTAATAAAATTTCTCAAATTTCATATTTTATTTTATGCCAACGGCACAGGTAACAGCATAATCAGTACACCCACAATATGAGGCAGTCACCAAGGTGGTATGTAAAATAACTACTACTGTCTCGCCACAGAGCTAGCTTTATGATGATATCGGTAAAGCGCCCGCTTCACATGCAAACGTTCCGAGTTCAAACCCCGCTGAGTGTCCCAATTTGTTCTTGTACACATGAGAAAGACATCTTGGGTTTCGAAATATAATTAGTTTTTTGCAGAGATCTAAGCTGTATTACGTCTCTGTGGTTTCGCTAATAAATCACTCGCATATATATATAGAAAGAAATAATGTCCGCTTGGCCAACAGGTAAACAATGCAACTACATATATAGGCTAATGTACATATACAATTAATCGGGCAGTCAGGGCGGGTATAGTGAATCTTTATATATGTCTTTTTATTGTCAAAAGTTGTTTAAATCCTTAATAAAGGATCACTGCATTAGAAGCGATATCTATTAAGCAATACTCGTGTGCTGATCACTGCATTAGAAGCGATATCTATTAAGCAATACTCGTGTGCTGAATCTTTACTTGGTTCGTCTCATTCAGCGGTCTGATTTCTCAGTGATCGTCGACCAACGTTATGTTAATAACAGCACAGCTATTGGCAACAATCACCTAGTATTTAAAAGGGATGCTGGTAAATTAAACACCTATGTCCGCTAATCATAATGTATCGTAAAGTGGAATAATCACAACGGTATCGACACTAGTATTATTTCCAAGACTCCGTGTATCAAAACAAAAGTCCTCGCTACATAGTTATAAATGTAAACCCGTACATGGTAATGTATATAAATTTATTTGTAATTAAACACATGTTGCTACTGCAATCATATCCTCATACAGCTTTCGTCATTCTGTCGTGTTTTTTTATAAATAAATCACTCGGTTATTGACCCCTAACTGCTCTTATCTGTTTATGCTAATTGCATGTCTGGAAAGTCTTTTAAATGCGTATTATGGTCGTCTTCTTTATTTTCACCACAGCCTATAAAAGAAAGAAAACTTATTAGAAAGCATCCTTGCCTATATGGGCATTTTATATGAACAAAATATGAGGTCGTCTTGTAATTGCATTGTTTTTTATGACACTAATAACTGAACCTTAGCTCAACATATATACAACGCATTTATTTAATCATCTCCTCTCATATTTGAAAGTGAAAGCATGAACTTATATCATTATTTAATTTGCATGCTCAGTGATATATTTGGCGGGCTTGAGTTTTTATAAAAGTGTATCAAAATGGAGTTAATTCAATCTTCAATAGTATGGAGCGCCGTATTACTTTTTAATACCATCTGGTGATATCACCTATTGAATGGGTGATATCACCTATTCGAATCAGTGATATCACCTATTCGAATCAGTGATATCACCGATCACCAATTCAGAAATAAACTCTACAGAAATGACTGATCCCATCCAGGGTCCGTGTAACAAATTAGACGGACCCTCACAATCGCCATCATTTGTAACATTTGGCGGGCGTTTTTGTCATCGGCAGATAATGGCCGGCGTTCATGTTATGGTCGCATCAGCTCTTACTGCAATATATGCGTAGATTTCCCCCACCCCCACACAGCGGAAGGGGAATATACCCTACCAAACACAGCCCCATAAAGGACCTGATCCAAAAGATGTGGTACTGCTCCCCCCCGCCCCCCCCCACTCCTATCCCCAAGAAAACAAATGATACAAATGAAACATATTATTATTATTTGCCCCCCCCCCCCCCCCCCCCCCCCCCACTTCCCCCCACCCACTCCTATCCCCAAGAAAACAAATGAAACAAATGAAACATATTATTATTATTTCATTGTCTATGCCTTTTCTATTATTTAATTGTTTAACTTTTCAAAAAAACCTTTTGTTTGGACTATTGGTGGTAGTCGATCTAATTATACAAGAATTATACAAGAAAAGTAAATAACAAATGAAACATATTATTATAATTTCATTGTCTATGCCTTTTCTATTATTTAATTGTTTAACTTTTCAAAAAAATCTTTTGTTTGGACTATTGGTGGTAGTCGATCTAATTATTCTATATACATCATTTATTATATACATCATTTATTATTTCCTGTGTTGCTGTCTATTTAATAAGGGAAAGAAAAATTGGTACTTTTTTATTTTTGATCAGTATATATAATAAAAGGGACGTATAACGTTCTCATTTTGATAATATCTTGGGGGGAAGTCCGTATGTTTGTTGTCGTAAAACCGATTAGGTGATATCACTGATTCGAATAGGCGATATCACTGATTCAAAACGAAAGGGTGATATCACCTATTGCATGGGTGATATCACCTATTTGAATGAGTGATATCACTGATTCGAATAGGTGATATCACCCATTCGTTTTTAAAGAGTGATATCACCTATTCGAATTAGTAATAGGGAACTGACCAGCAGCAGTCAGTGTTCCAGACTAAAGTGCGTGGTAAGAGAGTTATAAGACGACATATGGTAATACAACAACTCCCTTTTTAAATTCAAAGTTATAAGTTCTTTCATAATATAAGAATGCGTATAACAAGTTCATAGATATAAAATGATTAGTTATATCACTCATTCAAATAGGTGATATCACCTATTCAATAGGTGATATCACCCTTTCGTTTTGAATCAGTGATATCACCTATTCGAATCAGTGATATCACTCATTCAAACTTAAAAGTGATATCATTGATTCGAAAAGGTGATATCACTTTTAAGTTTGAATGAGTGATATCACCTATTCGAATGAATGATATCACGCATTCAAATAGGTGATATTACTGAATTGTATTAAAAAGCAATACGGCACCCCATACAATAGTGCATTTTAGAAGGTTGATATCAATTACCGTTGGCAGTTTCTAGGAAATGAGATGAATTAAATCGAACACTTATCTAGTGAAATATCAAGGCGACGTCACCTATAAAGGTGTTTTATTTCACCATGAGATAGAATATCGTGCAAGAAACGGTATGCCGTATATGATGTTAATGAAATTACGTATTATCGTAGATAGGTTACAAAATACTATACCCAACTGGGGTATATAAGGGAGGTAATGGCTGGGGGTGGTTTCCCTTGTATATTTTAACATGTTTCATGTCAGGGACACTTTTTCTTCAAAAATTCATAAAAAAACAGTTATAGTTATCTTTCAAAAAATATATGCTTGAAGTTTAATTGATTTTCTTTCATTATTATGAAAATAGTGTTATATGGTTCTTTCTGATTTCCATAATAAAATAAAATCATCAAACCAAAATTTCAAATTCATGGGAGGAGCTAAGTATTCATGAGATCATGCGACTCCATTGTTTGTAAACAAATGAACAAGAAACACATGGTAGTATGCTTTTGCTGTATAGGTTAGTAAAATGTGTATAATAAACATGCTTAGCACTCACTTTGGATGTTTTTAATTTGTGAAATTCTCCAAATACATGTACATTTGTGTTGCATCATTTTATATCCATTTTTTAAACACTTATTAATGTTTTCACCAATCGAAGTTTGCATCATTTTTAAAATGTTAGTATTGTACCTTTTGTGTTTTGTTGCTCAAATACTGATGTATACACATATCCTTTTATTGAATAATCTGTGCAACAGTACATATATTAAAATTATATCACAATTATGTTGTATTACCAACAAAGACCGGTATACGGCTCTCCTGGTAGGTTAGGATAGCGAGACCTTACTAAGTTTAATACACATCCTGGCATTATCTCTCTTAGAATTCTAACAACACTCTCATCTACCTGGTCCCTTTTCATTAATCTAGCCTTTCTAACAAGATACTCAGTTTTGCGCCAAGCATTTCTTCTGTCGAGCATTGTATCTTACCCTTCTTTAAATTCTATTTTTGGCATGTGGTCTTGACCCACTTCCAAGCCATGATTGTTCATGTGTAATCACACATGATTACATGGAGAACAAAAGCAATGGTACAAAAGAAACATCTACATTTGTTATCAAATCTGTTTCTGTAACATCGTTAATTGATAAAACTTGAGCATCATGTTCCTGCTTTCTTGAATTGAATTAATTGGTAGCTCAAATTGCACATTGTCATTATTTTGTAGTTCTTCTGGTGATTTTTTTATTTCAATAAAATTACAATTGTAATGATTGTAAAGAGCTTCAGCTGTAAGTTTTTGTTCTTCGTTAACTAATAATGTTTTGGATGTATCCATCACACACAAAATAAAAATATAACACGTTTTCATCAACTTCTAAAACATATCACTTCACCGCATTTTATTAAAATGCCGCCAAGACCAGTATGGTGGAGTTCAATTTATATAGGTTCATCAGCTATTTCTTTTATTATTTTGAGCATTTAAATAACATAAAATAAACATATTTAGAGATGAATTGCGAGCAATTAGATTACGCATATGTTTGTTTAGAATGTTTGATGATAAATGAATAAAACAAATGGGGAAATAAAAATGCAGAAATGGATCCTCTACCTTACTTGTAATAGAATTGTCCAATTATGATACAGGCTAATTGTGCCAGTAGAACATGATCCATACAATGCAACCTTATCAAAGCTGTTGACATATATATACTCATTATGTCTGGTATTTGTGGATCAGTGTTGCTGTATACAGATTACACATGCATTAAACATATACTAATGCATGACAATTTGTCAAGGAAAAAAATAAAATAAAAGTGCTCAAAAGAATGGTGTATATCAATTTGGCTGAATTATGTGTTCCTGTTTTAGAATAATAAAACTAATGAATATCATAAATACAGTTATTGTGTATATGTTTAGTGTATGAGACATACAAGTCTACATGCATTTAATCACTTGGAAGAGAAAATTATGTCGTATCTGTTTAAAACTCATGGGAATTACTAACAATCAACAGGTCAACAATGTGTTTTCTGTCGGCTGCTGCAATCCCAATCTATTTGAGCTAACACTGTATTGCCACTCACTGATAATACACACACACAGCAGAGTTAATTTACATCCGAAGGTCTGATCGGATGTTGGGTCAAACATTATCATGAGAAGAAAAAACACATACCAAAACTGATTCGTTATGGACATATACAATTTAGCATTATCTTATCAGAAGTAGGTTGGTACTTGTGCGATACATTTGACGCAAGAAAAGACAACGCGCGCATGTACACCTGATAGTATGTACATTTAACATAAGCCTAACTGAAAATAGTAATAAAATCCCAGTGAGGAATGTTGTACACTAAACATTGGGCATGTGCAAGTTAAAAGTAAAAGACACCATGTATACTTGCTTATCTTTCTAATGGGTGACACATTTGATAACAAACGCAAATATACTCAGCTGCAAAAGAAAGTAGCCACTTTGAAAGTTTTACTATACACCCTATCCTCTTAATCAAGCAACATTCCCTTAATGATTCAACCTATTGAAAAACAAAGGACAACATGAGATTGGCAATGGAATGATAACAACTTTAGTACCAAACATGGCATATTCATTTTGGAATTTGTCAATTAATTCTAAAATTACTTTATACAATTAAATCTAAACATAACTCAGTGGCTACTTTCTTTTGCAGCTGAGTATACAAATACATGTTTAGTTAAAAATATTATTATAAATAATCATAATATTTGAAAAAAATAGCTACCTTCATCACGTTAGTGACTACATCATAGTGATTAAGATCCGTGCGATGCAAATATAATGCCTCGTCTATATTGTAAGCTTCTGATGGGCAAAATATTAACCAGCTGAACTTGTCTCCATATTTCGAGTAAACATAAATTGGAATTTGAAACAGCGCTGCTTCCCCATGTGCCCTGGCATCCGATATTAGCAGGTTCTACATAGGATTTCGGATCTATTGCACAAATACCACTTCTTTTTACTTCAGGGTCGTCTCTAATAAACGTCACTAATAACGCTCGTAATCAATCATGAGTTGCTTTCTTTTTCAGTTAAGCAATAGGATAGAGCACGAAACAAACAATTGCTGTCACCACGCGTTCTTTAAATGTTTAATGAGGATTTTAATGGAATGTTTGATTGTGAATGATAAATAAATCGCGTATCCATAAAACTGAATTCTTCGCATTTGTCCTTCAACCATTCCAATGTCGGTGGATGAAACTTTCGTTCCATGTTTCACGGGTTTCAATCAATCTGTAATTTAAAGGTATGTTATAGAGGGAAATATTGTACACACATGCAATATTTATTGCCATATAATAAACGTATTACTAATTAACTTACTTTACTAGTGTCGTGTTTATAAAAAAAAGACAATCTATGTAGTGTTTGGTATCAAATTAGGGTGTTAATAGAATACATTATTCATCACACTCGACAGAAGACGTAGACGTAACTCCTATATACTATCGTGTAAATTTAGAAGATACAGTATAAGTAATCATGTATACAATTACAAATAATAGTACGTAATAAAATATATTAATTCACATTATTATACAGCAAATATCAATATTCTATGTTTCTTCGAAAAAAAAAAACACAATGTGATACCAAACATTCAAACATATGATTAATTATACCTTTTTAGAGAAAACTTAAATTTGAAATTTACCATCAATTTAATATGCAATTTAACGTGTCATTATTTAATGTTTTAAAATATGCATAAACAGGTCAATATTGTTTAAATGTATGTGAACCAATTTTACTTACTCATTTTTTTGTGCTTGTAGTCGTTTCATGTTCTGTAAGTAAGTCCGACTAATCAAATTAATATTTCCTGTAAACTATTTTGTGATTATTAGCATTTTGTTGAATTAATATGTTATCATTTTATTTTGTCACTGGCACGTTCTATTGCACAGACAGACTTTTTCAATTTGTATTCAACCACTAATAATTGTTTGACCTTGAAAACTCTCGTTTTCACGTGTTTTGAGCGAGATAAGATTAAAGTACATAACGGTTCCGAACCCATTAATCAAATTGACATGTGATACATAATATGTTTAGTATACATACGTCCCTGCCTGATAAAAAGATACACCCAGCTTAACCTTGGCGCGGTTGATAAAATAAATATACGCTGAGAAAGATTACCGGATAACCATTTTACACAGAATTTAATAATAGATCATAATAAGAACGGAAAACCATTCCATTGCCTACCGGGAACTGGACATATCATTTCAAACATGCCATAGATCTTGTGTAATACATTTATGTAAGCAATTACCTTGACCGCGAGTTAGCAGGAGTTGTACACAACAGTTTTTTTCAATGCGGTGAACTTTTCTGCCCAATATATATTTGATAAAATCAGCCATTGCTGAGTTTGACCTTCGCCGCGACCTTGAACCTGGGTTGTCGGAAGTTGTACGCGACACTGCGTCCCTTTCTAAACACTTTCCTTTTGATCAAATGTATGGACCAGACTTGAAATCAGAATATAAGTCCAGACATACGTTCACCTTTGACCCTCTTAATAAATCTGCCAAATATGTATTTAAATTGAACATTCTATTATGGAGTTACAGCTCGAACACGAAAGAAAGACGGACCTTCATTACGCAGCAAGGTGTAGCAAGATGTATGAAGAGTCTCGGTATGATGTGGTCTTTGTATGTTTTTTTTTATATTTTCACACAATGTCAAAATATCAAAATACAATGACGATCACAAAGTTGAAATGTGTACTAAGTTTCATTCGATATAATATATTATATGGTAGCAGTAGTAGTTAAAGTAGTAGTAGTAGTAGTGTAGACGTGGTAGTAGTAGCAGTAGTAGTAGTAGTAATAATAGTATTAGTAAACTAGTAGTAGTTATAGTAATAGTAGACTAGTAGTAGCTGTTGTTTTTGTATTAGTAGTACTAATAGTAGTAGTAGTAGTTGTAGTAGTAGTATTAGTGTAGTAAAAGTAGTAGTAGTAGTAGTAGACTAGTAGTAGTAGGAGTAGTAGTAGTAGTAGTAGTAATAGTAGTAGTAGTAGACTACAAGAAGTAGTAGTAATAGTAGTAGTAGTATTAGTAGTAGTAGTATTAGTAGTAGTATAATAGTAGTAGTAGTAGTAGTAGACTAGGTGTAGACTAGTAGTAGTAGTAGTAATAGAAGTAGTATAAAAAGTAGTAGTATATTGGTAATGGTAGCAGTAGCAGTAGTAGTAGTAGTAGTTGTAGTAGTAGTAGTAGTAGTAGATTGATAGTAATAGTAGTAGTAGTAGATTGATAGTAGTAGCAGAAGTAGTAATAGTAGACTAATAGTATCAGTGGTGGAGGTGGTGGTGGTGATGATAGTAGTAGTAGTAGTAGTAGTAGTAGTAATAGTAATAGTAGTAGTAGTAGTAGTAGTAGAAGGAGTAGACTAGTAGGAGTAGGAGTAGTAGTAGTAGTATTTGTAGATTGATAGTAATAGTAGTAGTAGCAGAAGTAGTAATAGTAGACTTGTAGTATCAGTGGTGGTGGTGGTAATGGTAGTAGTAGTAGTAGAAGTAGTAGTATTTATTAGTAGTAGTAGACTAGTAGTAGGAGGAGGAGGAGTACGAGTAGTAGAAGTAGTAGTAGTAGTCATAGATTGATAATAGTAGAAGAAGTAGTGATAGTATAGTAGGAATAGTAGTAATTATGTAGTAGAAGTATTAGTAGTAGTAGACTGGTAGTAGTAGTAATAATCGTAGTAGTAATTATAGTGGTATTAGTATTAGTAATAGTAGTAGACTGATAGTAGTTTTAATAGTAGACTAGTAGTTATAGTAGACTAGAAGTAGACTAGTAGTATTAGTGGTGATGGTGGTGGTGGTGGTGGTGGTGGTGGTGGTGATGGTAGTAGTAGTAGTAATACTAGTAGTAGTAGTTGGTGGTGGTGATGATTAACTTTCTATGAATGTTCATGAAGTTCCCGTCAATACATGCTCTTTCACAGATATGGCTAAGACAGGAGTTTGACTCATTTGACCTTACCCTCCAAATGTATGCCTTAAGGATATACTCTTCAGAAAATCATAATGGACTCGAATGCATGGCACCGCCCGGGTAGGTCCCTAAACGATAAGACTAGGGTATGTGACTTTCCTAAGGGCACATCACGTAACGCAGTGGCGCCAGTGAGGCTCGAAGTCATACTCCTTGGATTCAGAGTCAAGCGTATTATCCGTCGGTCCATCTGATATTAAAAGAAGCAAATGATTTCGATGTAAAACATAGGTTTCGAAATGAAACAATTATATAGAAATATATGTGTACACGTGTTTTGGGGCATTGCAAAAAAAATATGAAGAAACAATAATGCATTTATGCAATGAATGCCGCATAAAATGTTATCAAAGCAATATTGTTACAACTACAATTAATGTTTCCTATACTGTATATTATATCTAAGTTACAGTAATGAAAAATAGAAAATGACTGATAAGGAAACAGTGTATGATTTTGTCTTCTCAATATGTTTTCTAAAACAATGGTTTCATTACATTATATCTTAATTAAGACAGACGAATAATAGTTCAACCGACATGAGACCGGAGTTCGCGATACTGCACAAAACATATGAATACTATCCTACAGAAATGATAGATGCCGCCCTCTAGATCACGAAAGGAGTCCCGCCATAAACGGATTATTATGTAACAGTGGAAGCTATACTCTAAGCTGTGGTTATAAAACAGGGAACGAATCTGTTCTGAATAGTTCTAGGTACAGTTCTATGACTGACCCCAAACTCCTCTGGCTCAAATTACCTGATAATAAATATGTAGGTCAGTGTAACCAGCATGAGGAAATGAAAAGGAATTCGCCTAACTGTTATTCCAAATTCCTGGTTACAGTACGCATCTACTGTAAGAGTGAATAAGTGTGTGTTTGATACTGTCTGTTTTAACATAGTTAAATATCAAAATTTACAGTGTTATTTCAATGTTATTACAACGTATACAGCAAATATCAAAATAACATACAATTTAACTATTTAATATTTATTTATGTTCATACCTTAATCCAGCTTTTAAAGAACAATAGATTGAAACGCACATGCGGCAATAGTGATTCTTAAAGACCATTATCTCAACCCTACATTATCTTATAAAGGCGCGGCAAAATTGCTTATATGCCTAACCCCATATATATATATATATATAAGAATCAACATTGTGTTACAAGTTTTAAATGTAACAAGAAAGGAAGTGCAAAACTAGCAACACAAATTGTTAAAATATAATCAAAAAATGTATTCACATAAAAATATTCACTTACACAATACACAAATAATATCCCCTCCCCGTATGGTTGCCGAGGTAGAGTACAACCTGGACAAATCCCGCTAGAGTCAGACGGGTAGGACCCCCTTTCCCCCCTACCCCCCCCCCCCACCACCCCCCCCCCCCCCCCCACCCCCACCCACTTCATGTTCATTTTGTCATTTTTTTTATCATGCTCATTCAAGGATTTCTACATGACACCGCATATGCTAATGTAGAAACGTGGATCCATCGTAAATGGAGTGTCTAAAGTAAAATTTGCAGCAACTCTGCAGTTCTTCAGGTTAGAAGGTCATAGGCATATTGTCCATATTTTATTTCGATGTAAATGGAGGATGAGCCTGGCATGTTCATTCCTGTTTGGCGCCATATAACCTTTCTTGTGTTGGTGCGCCGTAAAACCCCAATTCAATTCAATTCTATAATATCCAATTTTAGAATTAAGTCCGAATAAATTATCCATTCTCCCTTTCATGAAAAATAGCAAGTGTCCCTTTAAATCCAAAATAGCAAGTGTCTCTTTAATGTAAAAATGTCACTGTAATCCGAATTTATTTTAAAATGTTCTCAACTCCAGTATAACTTTTAGAATGAACATAAATATAATTATATAAATCCCCTCACAATATATCTTAATATAAAAGCAACCACAAAATAACTTTTTACAGAAGAATACTGAAAACTAATGAACTACTGCTGAAAATTTAATATTTATATACTGTGAGAGATTGTTCCAGAACCTTCGCTATAGAACAAGCCATATAACATCACAAAAACAAGCTTCTTACTTGTAGAAGAATCTAAATTTCATCATGTAAATAAAAACAAGTTGTTTACTGCTAACCTTTTCTCATCAAGAACATTCCAAACGTCAATAGAGAGTAAACATGTTTGCAACATGTTACTAATTTCAAATGTCCTTTGAGGCCAAAATCAATAATAAACATATAGATGATATGGGTAACAATTGTAGCATGTACATTTCAACACATTGTACTTAAATACAGTTTTATGAAAGCATTAATGTTTCTAAAACTATACATTGTTCCCAAACATAATCCTTTATGGAAAAATAAAGATACGTGACTGATAGGGGGTCCATAAAGGGTTGAAAAATGTCGTACAAGCTTTGACATAATTGTTTCTTAAAATAACTGGGATTTATTTGAGAAACATTTACATTTGCCTTTTTCCATAAGTTAACAGTAGAGGATTTCGGGTCATCTTGTTGCACTTTGATTCAATCCTTCGATAGTACTGGATCCCGGCTATAATCTACGTGTTAAATATGACAACATGTCATTCGGCTAATGTATTTCATTTAAAGAAATATAAAATAACCAATTTACTTAAATATACTAAAATATACATCTGTCTTGTCATATATCCAATTTCCAAACCCAACATGTTACTGTAGTCTAACGGTTGAGCATATAATGATTGACTCCACAGCCGCGAGTTAGAATTTCAATGCTGAATAGTTTGTTTTTTATTTACAATTTAGAATTATTCAAGTTTAAATGTTTCTGCTCCGAGCGACAAGGACACACTAAAACAAAACCGCCGTTTCTATGTCAGTAGTCGAATGAGTTTCAAAAGACTTAACTTGAATTAAAACCCGTCCTCCATAAGACCCGTATAGGACTCACACCACTATTATCTCCCTTGAATACTCCTGCCCTACAGATGAAGGAGGTAGATAAAAAAAACAAGTTCGCTTTTCTACATTTTACAGGATACATTGATTTATCTTTACCAGGTTCTAAATCTACAGCATTTTAGGAAGAGATCCCAGAAAAATGCATGTTGATATAAGATTTCTAGCTAATTCTGCCTTATTTTACACATCATGGGTCTAATCACCACGGGGTTGTATTTTTGTCTAAATTTTGATAGGTGTCAGGCAAACATGAAATTAAAAAAAGTTCAATCTGGTAAATATTCGTTAAAAGTTAATAGCATGCAGATATTGGATCAATGAAGAATTTAAGCATAAATACATGTTGCAAAATCTTTTTTATCTCTATGCCACGAACAAAAACATTACAATGGGACCCTATGGAAAATTAATTGTGGTGTGAGACGTATATACATTTAGAACGTTATTCTCGGTTGTTTACACCCGTAACGTTGGATACATCATCATTAATGCCACGACAAGGGCAACGGATTCTATGTACTAGCCGAAAATCAAACGTGACATTAAAAAAACAATCTCGATATGCCAAACTTGCAATAAGTTTGGAAGAGGAAATCAAAAAGAACCCCTAAACTGATATGAAAAATACCAGAAAAACCATTTCAGAGAGTTGGAGTGGACATATTTAGTTACATAAATAGAGACTATGTCTTGTATGTGGATTACTTAAGCAAATTTGTTGAAATTAGAAAGTTAAATAGAAAAGGTGCAAAGCATGTTATTAGCAATATGTCCTGTTCACGGAATACAGGAAGTCGTGATTGCAGATAATATGCCTTTCAATGGATAGCCGTGAATTCAGACAGTTTACCAAGAACAATAACTTTAAAATAACCACAACAAGTCCGACACAAAGTCAAAGTAACGAAATGGCAGAACAGGCCATTCAAACTGTCAAAAAACTGTTGAAAAAGGCCCATACAAATGGAAAGAATGAAAATATTTCTCTTCTCCAGTATAGAAACAATCCAATAAATGGTTGTGACTATTCACCAGCTCAACTGATATTTAACAAACGTTTACGAGACACACTTCCAACAAAATTTGCTCGTGAACAATTACTGAAATGTCAAGAAAAACAAAAGTTTTCTATGATAAAGGTGTCAAACCACCGCAACCCCTCAATCAAGGTGACTCGATCCGCTACTGAAAAGACAAAACATGGGAACCTCCAGTTGTAGCCGATAAACATTCCTCACCAAGGTCGTTTAACACCATGACCTCAAATGGCCTTAATCTCAGACGTAACCGGATTCATCTACAGAAAACAGATGAGCCACAGCCCGAGATAATTACCGAGGAGGATTGTGTGAATTTTCAGTGGATTTGTGATCTAAGTGAAAAGTGAATGATCATAAATAAAAAAGAAACAGGGCTTTTTGCTAGTAACCGCTTCCATCGTATGGTTACAGAATAACTTCAATATAGCATTTAATTGTCTGTGTTCACAAATAATACATTTAAATAAAATATTGTATCGCAATATGATTTTAACAGCCTAGCAATTTCTCAAAAGTTGGCTGAATTCTATGCTCCGGCTTATCAGCTAGATCAATTAATGTTAACTGCAGTTTGGCCATAAATCATGACCAGTGCTCTGACCAACCACTTCAAGAAACGGATATCCCTAATTAAAATACAAAAATAGCAAACAAACTGTACACAGTAGGTCAGTTTTAACCAGAGACTGATTATTTATATGTAACATTTTTGATAATGGAATTTTTGATATATACAAAATATTTTCTGCCTTTAGTTGTTTTTCTTGCAAACTACTCCTTCGATTAAAATGACGTCATATTGCTTTGCATACTGTTCGATGATATCATCTAAATGTGTGAAATCATTCTGACATTCAATTTTAGCTTTATAACTAGAATTGTGGATATTGCCTTATTTGAATAGTTGATATCAACAAATTATAAAAGTTTAGTCGGATATATCACCAAGAAAATATATTGATATCATCGACTTAAGAGGTGATATCATCCATTTGGGAAGGAGATATCACTTATTTTAAAATGAATTGGTGATATCTATCAAGCGAGATTTTGGTGTTAAGGGTGCCCTCTGGTGAATATCAGTATAACAAGAATTTTTATTTTCCCTGTTTTTTTATGAAGACTAACAAATTAATAGTTAGTTTCTGGAAAAATAAAGATGTGTTGGTGATTTAACTTTTTAGCAATATTAATCTTTAGTTATATACCCCCACAGCTCAAAGTGGGGTTTTAAATTCAGAATCAGCTGAAAATCGGGTACGGTTTTAGAAATCACCCAATACATTAGATAGAAAAAAAGAAGCAAATGAAAAAAAGTTATGATAAACAGGTATCAATACAAAAGTAAGTAAACTCTTAAAATGATAAAAATAGGAGAAATCTTTGAAGTTTTCGATTTTAGCACACCTTCTAATAAAACAAAAAAATCACAGAAAATTGCATTTTTGGGCAAACTTTGGACAAGGCAAACTTATAGAAATAATAACAAGAAATTTGTAATAAACTGGTATATGATAGGGCAAATTTTGGACAAGGCAAACTTATAGAAATAATAACAAGACATTTGTAATAAACTGGTATATGATAGAGAATTATAAGGTTATCAAATAAATTTGATAAAAAGTATAGGTCGTTCATCTAAAAGAGTTAACAATTAAAAATGTTAAAGAACCATCATTTTATTACAGAAAAAATATAGATATATGTGCTTAGTTTTTATTTGTTATATCAAAAGTCATTTAATTGACTGGTATACATACACCTGATATACAAACATATAATTGAATTGAATTACAAACTGTGTATCAGTATATAATATACATAATATGACCAAAATCAAGAGTTGTTGATTTACCCCACCCACTTCATATTTTATGTATATTTTATCCGACTTTTGTATTTGCTTGTGTATACTGAAAATAGCATCTGCCATGTTAGAATTAAAATTAACGTTAACACAATGTTATATCAAATCCAAATAATTTATCTCTAAGTGTGATATATCACATAATATACACTAGTTTTTCAATCAGAAACATGTCGTGTTTTCAGCCCTCATGATAGAATTCCTGCCCATTTGATCTCAAAACTGTGGAAAAGTGTGCGATAAACCATTATTATGAATAATCAAACCCTAAGCATGCAGGTATGTCGCACAATATACCAAAGTTTCGAGATCAGGGCCCCGTTTTATGAAACAACTTACGACCATTTTGATCGTAAATCAATTTCTTAAATGCTTCACTATGAATTACACTTTTCAAATAAACGTGATTTCATTTCATTTTCTTGTACATGTGATATTTCTGCACTACGTGTACATAAAATTGTCTACATTAAATGCTAAGGTGAAAACAAGTGAATGATTTTAAAATTTGAGACTTATCGAAAGATGTTAATAAAACATGCCCCAGATGTGTTGAAATTATATCTCGAGGCTAGAGCCCTCGGGCACATAT